>PVLA01006041.1:0-132464 GCA_004027455.1 Hydrochoerus hydrochaeris | reverse complement strand
TCATGGAGGAGGATTTGCGGGGTTCCTGTGAGACAACTGCCCTGAGACACTGGACAGGCAGCCAAAGACGGGCAACTAGGACACATATGTTACACCACCGGCCGCCTAAGACAGGCACAGGACCTATTGCTGTCCTGCAGGCCCATGATGGGTAAGGCCTGGTTGGGTTCATATGAAGAGTCCTTGACCCAAGACAGGCACTGTCCTACAGGCAGCCAAAGACGGGCAACTAGGACACATATGTTATGCCACCAGCCGCCTAAGACAGGCACAGGACCAATTGCTGTCCTGCAGGCCCATGACGGGTAAGGCCTGGATGGGTTCATATGAAGAGTCCTTGACCTAAGACAGGCGCTGTCCTCACAGGGACTGCCACACTCCCATAAGTGATAAGGGAAACAATGTAGGGAGTGGCACAATAGCCTCACACATCTCTTCCTCCTGCAGGCATCCAGGTGCATCGGCTTACATTTCCCAAGCTAACTAAGTAACAAGATTGAGATGTTAATTGATACCTATTGCCCTGAGCCTGGGGCGCTTCCTGCTTGGGGCTGGGGGTGGCCGCCAAAGGTTAGCAAATATATATTCCAGCTTCTAAAAAATAAAGCGGATTCAGATTCACTCACAGACTGGTGTGCAGTGTCTTCTGTCTCTCACTCGCCGACTCCCTGTCCACCTTTGGGAAACCCTAGCCCTGCCGCAGCTGGACTCCGGCAGTCATGGTGGCATAATGAAGCAACAGTTCAGAAGAATGGACAGTGCAAGTGTACCTGACTGTAGTGCCGTGCAGCGCAGGCTGAGTCCTGACTGTCCCTACCTGGTGAGTGCATGCGTGCTTCCTCCATCTTCGAATTTACATCAAGTGCATCCACTCCACCTTGTGCGGAAGTCATACGACAAGCAACCAACGTGAGCACTGATAGGACAGGTCACCATTTAATTCTGAGTTTCCAATTTTTCTCAGAATAAACACCCCCAGCTGTAATAGGCTGATACTGGTTTATTATACATAACATGGTGAAATACATCATTGTTGTGCCCACAGATTACCATGTGTTTTAACTAATACCGTATATAACTATCCATTTTCATAACAATGCCATCTGATTTGAAGGTGGTTTTATAAAGGTGCTCTTTCCAACAAATCACCACACAATATTTTGTAAATAATTCCTTTGCTCTCCTTGTAGTTTTTATTCAATTTTTAGCATTATCATGAACATAAATTATTTGTAAAAATTGTAAATGAAGATCAGACCATGGAGGGACTCAGGGTGCAGCACACAAAGGCGATTTGCCTGCCCTCTCTGTAAGCACCCCTGGCCTGAAACAGGAGATGAATCATTCAGTGGCTCCCACTATCCTACAGGCACGTGGGCTGAGAATCAAACATCCTCCCCAACCCTATTATCAAGTGAGAGCCAGAGATCTAGACATCTCTTGAGAGGTTGACCATATGCAATGTAGCAAATAGGGGGGATTTCCTTCTACCTCTCTTTGAAGGCAAATATTGTTATCACTGTTTTACTTTGTTCTGATTAATGGTATTGCTCTATTCAATATTCTGTTTTGATAAGTTCTAGAATGTCCTGTATTTCCTTTGATTTGGCTATACTATATTGAAAGTACAACTATTGTGAAGATAAGGGGATATACTATGGCACCTAGTACTGTTATGCCAGTAACCTGTTGAGAGTTTCTGTACCAATTTCACTGCACTGTTTCAGTTGGCTTTGTTCCATCTAGTTCTGTTGTATTTTGCTACCCTCAAAATAATAAAAAAAATAAAACAAATAAATAATAAAAAGTAAACAACAAAACAAATCAGTAAGGTACTGAGCAAGCTGAAACATGATATAACTAAACAGATAATGGTCTTAAAAAGCAAAAGGAGGAAAAGAAAGCTCTCTAAAGGATATAACTGCATGTATGTTTAAGTGTGTAGGATTGATAACCATGTTGCCAAGTTTTTGTTGGATCATTGAACAGAACTGTTTGCAGGCTCACTGTTTTAATGTCCACTTTGTATGCTTTAATTTTGTAACTTGAACACCTATATCTAAGAAGACAATGTGTAATTTATCAACTAGTGATTTCTTACTGTTTATTTATTTTCTTTTTCTTTGAAATTCTGTATTGTTTCTTCACTTTTTCTGTTTTGATTTTTTTCCTCTTTAAACAAAATTTTTAAAAAATTGTAAATGTTAGGCTTCTAAAAACATTTGAAAATGTTAGCTTCTCTTGGAATTTTCAGGCAAGACTTGTGCTGAAAATGAACTGTTAGGAAATGTTAAGCATTGCTGCCTAAATCCAATGAAAAGATCATTAACTATTCATATAGCAAAAGTTGCTATATGAAGACTTAAGGTAATCTTAATGCAAAAAAGTCAATTTTTCCTATATGTCAAGCCTTTGGAAGGTCTATAAGAATTAACACCAACTTCAGTATCAATTTCCTGAGATTCTTTGGACATATCCTAAGTGTCCATTTATCCGAATTTCCTTTGGGGACTTTCAAAGGGAACATCCCACAGAAAGAGAAGCCAGATGCATGTGTCTCGTTTCAGGATAAATGAGATTCACAGACTCATGCACACAGTCTTTCTTTCTACATGTGTGTGCAGACCAAGCCTAATAAAGTCAATATTCTAGTTGCTCTAAAACTTAGGAATTGTTCTTCTGAATTGTGACAGAGAAGATAGACCATCTTGAACAAATGAATACAGTTACTGTTTAACCCAAGAAATACGTTATAGCAACTCACATATGATCAATTTAAGAAAGTATACCCAAACTTCAGAATATAGGAATACATTTTACCAAAGCTAGTGTCACAGAATTTTCTTCTTGCTAGTTCTTTTTTCCTTACTTGGTAAATATTTATTAGCCCCTTGAGAAGCAATGACCTTATAAGGTGTGTGTTACCTCAAGGTCCATGGAACCAGCCCTGACTGGTGACAGACTGCAAGTAGAGACAAATATCAGTGTGCTCTAGGAGGAACTGAGAAAAAGTGAGACCTTTAAGAAGGGACATTATTTTCCCAAGTTTGAAAGACATTGCAGAATTATTTTAGGAATATGCTGAGAATCACTATAGATAGATGAGAGACAGAGAGACAGAGACAGAGACAGAGAGAGCCCAAAAAAATGTACACTCAACTTTAAGAAAGGAGAAATGGTATGATATTTTTTACCCTCATATGGGGAGCCTGAGAGATGTATATCACAGAAAACCCACTACCCTATTGGCCCTTAGAGAAGAAATTGACAGTGCATGTGCAGCAATCTGAATGACCAAGGTTACCCAAGCCACAGTTCACCACACTAATAAATGTCTGGAAGCTAACAGGAGCACTCTGAGCACCTCTTGTATTGTAGAGGCCAAAGATAACTTGTGTTAATCTTGAGATGTCTCAATAAACTTAATACTAAAATATTCTACAGATTTTTCTTTTCCTGAAGTGTGTATACATTTTTAATATGATATAAAAGATGATTCAACACATGCAGTAATAGAATAAAGAAAAAAGTTACATGGTCATTTCAACAGATTTTAAAAAGGCATTTGACCTTATTTAATATCCTTTAATGATAACAAAAATTAGATATAGAAGGAATGTACCTCGACACAATAAAATCCACCTAGCACCAGCCCACAGCTAATAATAACTCCATGAGTAGTTAAAAGCCATACCACCATAAACAGAAATGAGACAAGGGTTCTCACTCTCACTACTTCTATCCAACTTAGTAGTTGATATACTGGCCAGAGCACTTAGCCAAGAAAAAGAGATCTGAAACAGAAATAAGAAGTTGTCTGTTTGTAAATGACACAATCTTTTATTCAGGAAACTCTAAATATTCCACTAAAACACTGTTAGAATTACTACACAAATTCAGGATCTTCTGGAACACAAAATCAACACAAAAAATAAGCACTATTTCTTTACACTAAAATCAACAGCTCAGATGATTCGCTCAATGAAGCTGTACTCAACAGAAAAAAAATCTCATTACAACTGAATAAAAATAAGTAAAATTAGCAAAGGAAGTGAAAAAGAATCTATACAGTGAAAACTATAAAATTTTGATCAAAAATATTGAAGAAGACAAAAAGTAAGTGGAAATATGTCCATGTTTGTGAAATGGGAGAATTAATGTTGTAAAACTATCCATGCTTCCCACAGAGGGACATGAACATTCCATACAATTTTTATAAAGATCTCCATATTTTTTCACAGAAATAGAAAGAATAATCCTCAAATTCCATAAGAACCAAAAAATGGCCAAAAAGCTTAAATTGAACAAAGAGGGAGGTTTGTTGAGTGTTCTCCAAATGTCTACATGGCAAAGCCCAGTCCCAGGGGTGCCACTGTAGGTATGTGTGGTAGAACTACTAGAGGAAGGGTCTACTGGCAAGTGCCTAGGTCCTTGGGAAGTGGTAAGTAGGGGTACTTATGTTGATTTAATCATTCTCCTTATTAAAATCATTCTTCTAAGGACACTTGTATCAAAATACCACACTGTATACTATTAATATATGTAGTTTGTCATTAGTCAGTAAAAATAAAGGAATGAATTGATTAAGAGAATCAGTTTTCAGTAAAGACATAAATACTTGTACACTGGATGAATTAGTGATTTCTCCCTTTTCTGTAAAAAAAAAAACAAAAACAAAAACAAATGAATCAGATCCTGTTTTTCTCCCTCCATTCACAACTTGCTTTCTATTGAATGTGACCCAATATTGCTGTTTATTTCTGTGAGGTTCTCCACAGAATAAAAGTCCAACATTTCGATATTTACTTCACCGTGGCATATCAGAATAAGTATTTTTCAGTCTCGTAAGAGGAAAAGGCCTAATATCTAATGTTTTTCTCTGGGAGGAAAAGAGTATGTTCCTGTAGAAGGAAGTTGGCTAATGAATTGAAAGTTCCCACTAGGCCTTGTCAACGCATGGATGTGTAACTGAATTTCAGGATAAATGCATGTGCTATACATTCACATGCAGGTATAGACTAAAGTAGTACATCTGACAGGAGAAATTTCTATGCAAAACACACAAGAGATTACATGGTCATTTAACCTATTAGGCACAGATTTTGGTACAAAGGAATCACCTACAGAAAGAGTTGGATCAATTCCTAATATTGTGTGTAAATTTTTGAAAAAATTATCTAGTCTCTGAATTTGTTTCCTCCTCTGCAAGGTGAATTTTGAAGGACTTGATAAGTGCGCATGTACACACACACACACACACACACACACACACAAGTACAGTGTTTAGCACACAGTAGGGGCTCAGTAAGCCGCTGTCAGTTCAATACACTAAAGAGGCTAAAGAGGTTTGATGGGATAGAAGAGGGTTAGCAGAGCGTCATGATCCTATGCTCCACTGCTATGCTGAGCTTCTTCATCAGGAGCTACCAGAAAATATTTTGATTAATCTTAGGGTATTGGAGGAGCTGGCCATCAAGATGAAATTTAATAAGCATTGTCTTTGGAGCATTTATGTGAGTTTGAGATCTAGATAACCCTAGAGAGCAATTAGCTACAGAGCTGTGAAGCTTGGGAAATTCCTTCCTTCCTCTTTCATGAAGACCCTCCTGGGTAAATGTGATAAAATATCTCCAAGGGGCCAGTGGGAGCAATCTCTCCCACGTTCCTCCCCAACCTGCCTGGGAGTACTCTTCCTAGACTGACCTCGAAGTAGATGCTAGCAGATAACAGAAGAGCTTCTTAAAGAGTACACCTTCCCCTTTATTTTATATTTTTGCCTCCACTGCTCTGTACACAAACACACTTTCTATTCACCAAGAAATTATCTTGACCCTTGACAAACCAGGCTTAAATTCCCTCGCAGAGCACATTAACACCTTAGCAGCCACTGAAGTCTGATTAAATTCATCCCAAAGGACAGCTCCAGGCCACTGTCAGCTAAAGGCAGCCGGAACCGAACCGGAGACGGTGCATGCAGTCGTTCATCACGGGCTCTTTTTCTCGGTGCCCGGATCATCCCAGCTGACAGAGCACTCAACCTCTACACACCCACGGAGCGCTTGGTGAGGTGGTTCCTCATTTTGATCCCTGTATTTCTCAGTTCTCCCTTTCCTCCAATTCAGTCCATCTGTTTCAGGGGGTTTTATACTTGCTTAAGAAGTAGACTTGGTTTTGAGAGCAGTTTTAGGTTCACACAGCCCTGCAGCGGCCCCGAGCAGACTGCACAGAATCTTCCCCTGTATACCCCGTGCATATGCTTCCCGGTGCCAGCATCCTCCACGGTAGTCGCGGCTGATGAGCTACAGGGCGGTGACACCAGCGCCCACAGTTCACCTGAGGGCTCGCGCTCGGCATCAGACCCTGTGCTAGACCGAGGGTGCTCACTGCCTTATACAAGACACTTTCACCGACCTGTGTCCCGCCGTTTAACTGCTCCTCCCGCAAGCCCTGAGGGTCTCCGATGGCTTTCCTCTTTCCAGAGTTTTCTGTTTTCAAAACGTCCTGTCTTTTCAGTTATGTGGTAGGTACTCCTTCCTGATAGGTTTATTTCTCTTAGCAAAGTGTATATAAAGTTCATTCATCTCTTCTCATGCCTTGATAATGCATTTCTTTTCAGCACTGTGCTTTTCAAAATGATATGATTGTTTTCAAGCGTTCCTCATTGGCATCTGAAGTACAATTTAGCAAAACGGAATTTACAGATTGAATACTTTGCAAAACCTTTAAAAAAACTTAGATTATTCTTACATTTTTAATGTTTGGGCTTTCTTTAGTTCAACTCAAAATTGAAATTCAAAATAACATACAGAAATTTAAAGTCTACATTAAATCCTGTTGTCTGTCTCAGCTAATTCTATGCTCTTTGTTTACCAGTTCCATAGTTGAACCAACCACTAAAAATTAGTTGATATATAATTGATATAATTATTTTATTGATTGATATATTAATAAAATACATGTTTTATTAATTGATATTCACAAAAATATAGTTCAGTATCAGCTGAAACCATTCCATAACATCCCTAAAATAAGCCATTGATGTAAAAGAAACATATGTTTTCTCAACTTGTGGCTAATTGATTGTTAAATATTCAGCAGCATTTTTTTAAGTTTTCAAAAATGAATTATTATTTTATAAATATGTTGTTCATTAAAATTTCTGGGATAAGCAAAGACAGCATGCTATTAAATGCCAAGATGAAATACATTTGAAAACAATCTTTTTTAAAAAAACAAGTTTTCTCTAAAGAGAGACATTTTCTCATTATGATAGTCTGAGAAAGAGAGCAGAGTAAAAGATTTAAGAGCTTGGTTTTGCAAACACAGCCCAATTTCAGTTCTGCTTTATTGATCCTTTGATGAGCTTCAGAAACAGATTCAAGCCCTGTAATTAGAAGTTAATTAATATGGAATTTTTTCGCCCTTGAACACAGCCTCTATGATTAGTAAGCAATCCAAATAGTAATGTGGAGGGGCTGTCATCCACACAGATTTCCTCTAGCAGATTTTCCAAACTACAGAGCTTCTACCCCCTCCCCAAGCCCTGCTTCTCTCCTCTGAATGTTGCTTTGAAATTTGCCAACTGAATCTTAATTCTTGGATCACAGGCTTGGTACCTTTGCACTGTCTCCTGACTGAGAGGTCCTCTCTGTTTCATCCACTGTCATACACTGAGGTGAAAGAAAGACTGAGTGTGAGACCTTGAGGGCACCTGCCATGGTATGAGGAGTGCATGTGATGAAGTATACAGAGCAGAACTGCCAGACAAACTACAGAATATGACCAGCTCCAGATCTGGCTAAGGTTCCTTCTCATCCTATTTTCCTTCATCACCAACAGTGTCTGTTTAGGTCAAAGTGGCCAAAGGTGGTTACAAAGCTTCACACTGGCCTACAGATACTTGAAATTGAGTAATAAATTAACTCTCCTTGTTCACACCATTACTGGGCATCTGCTGCATGCAAGGTGCTATGCTAAGTGCTTACTGCATTCTTAAATCTCCACATGGCCTCCAGGCTTAGTGTTAGTCACAAAGATACAGATCAAAGCAGTCACTAGGCTTCTCTGAAGCCTTATAAAATGGCCTGGTGTTGATTTTCCCTATACCACTGGGTTTTTCATAGTCCTTTTTTTGTTGCTATAACCATGCACCTGAGACTGAATAATTTATAGCAAAATGAAGTTAATTTAGCTTACAGGTCTAGGAGCTAAACTAAAAGATTGGACAGCCACATTAGCCATGGCCTTATGCTGCATTGTAACATGGTAGAAAAAGTGAAACCCAAGCAGGAATATGTGGATGAGAGAAAGGGGACAGAGAGACTGACTTACTTTATAATCATCCACTTTTGCCAAAGCTAATCCATTCCTATGAAAACTAAGTTTTACAAGAAAGACATTAAGCTTCTGTAAACCTCACCTCCCAATACCATCATCTTGTCAGCCAAATTTTAACAAGATTTCAGAAAGGATAAAACACATCCAATCTATAGAATTCTGAACCTGCCCCAATCCATCTACTTGTCAAATACAAAATACACTCATGTCTCCCTCCTGAGCCAAGTCCCGAACTATCCAGCATTAGCTCAAGTATCCAAAATTCAGTCTCCTCTGAGACTCCAGGCAAATGCCTAACTGTAAGCCTGTAAAATCAAGTTGTCAGCTTCCAGTATACAATGGTGAAATAGCCATAGATTAAGCATTCCCATTCCTACAAGTAACTGATCCAAAATGAGTCCAAAACTCAGCTGGGTATAAATTAACCCATCAAACTCGAGAGCAATCTTTTGCTCCATGAGTTGACTCTTGGACAGGTGGCAGGCAGGTGCTGGGCCATGTGGCTGCTCTCTGAGCTTGGAGTCCAGTGTCTACAGCTTTCCCAGGGGTATTGCCATCCACTCTACAGTTCAGAGCTCTCAAGCTCCCAAGCCTAACAGTCACATTCCCATGGCTCCCCTGGGATTTACCATGGTGGGGATTTGCAGCTGCAAGACAATTGACTCCAACAGCACATTTCTGCCTACTCCATTCACTCTGTGAAAGCTATGCCTTTGTCACTGAAACAGAATAGTAACAATAGGCATCCCCCAGGCTCACTGACTGTGGTCCAGGTGTCACCTGGGGCCATTTTCAGCATGTATGGAGCAGAGTTCCCTGCTGGCATGGGGTGGAAATCCCAGGGAGGGTATCCTCAGGTCAATCATCTGAAACCACTCTGCTTTTCCAGAGCTCTGGGCTGTGATAGGAGGGACAACCCCCAAGACCTCTGAAATGTCTCTGGAACTTCTCTGTCCATCCTCCACAACTGTCTTGATAATTAATCACTAGTTTCTTTGTATCCATGCTAATTCCTAAATAACATCTGGCCACACCCTTGTGTGCTTCTGCATTCCTTACACAATCAGGTTGCTAATTTTTCAAATAATTATACTGTCTTTTTAATTATAAATTGTATTATTACAGCATTCCTGTGTTCCAGAATCTCAGCATAATCATTTAAAAGTAACCAGGCAACCCCTCCAACATTTTGCTGAGAATTTTTTTCTGTTGGATGTATTGGTTCATCACTTGAGTTCCACCTTCCATTAAGCCCTACATCATGAATGAAATGCACTCAAATTCTCTGCAATGGTAAAATAAGAATATCTTTACTCCAGTGTTGAATAGCATATTCTTCACTTGCATCTGAGACTTCATCAGAATGGCTTTTGCTGTTCGTATTTCTGTCAGTATTCTGTTCATGACCGCTTAGGCAATTTTGAAGAGAATCCAGGAGTCCCCGGTCTTCTTGTCTTCTGAATCCTCACCAGAATTACCCTTAACACATTATTTATATTATTCAAGACTTTTTATAGTGTGCTCCTCAAAAGCCTTCCAACCTCTGTTCATTCCCTGGTTCCAGAGATACTTCCATATGTTTAGTTAATATTATTGCAACTCATCGAGTCACAGAACCAATTAATTTTCTTAGTCCATTTTCTGTTGCAATAACAGAATACCTAATACTGAAAATTCTACAACAAGAAGTGGTTTATTTAGCTCACAGTTTGAGAGGCTGGAAATTCAAGGTCTTGTGATCACACCTAGGAAGGACCTCAAGCTGCATCAGGACATGAGAGAAAAAATGAAAAGGCAGACAGCAGTGTGCAGAAGAGAGCAAGCAGAAAAAGCCACTGCCCCCTTTTATAACCACCAATTTGCTAATGTCTTCCCTGCTGAGTTCCAGTCTTGATTTGATTCTTTTATATCCCTTTCTTCCTTCCTTTGGGAATAAAAATGTTTATCCAATGCCATTAAAACTTGGGATTGCATCAATCTTTTTTTAACAGAGGTTCACAGTTCAGAGTTTGACTGAGTCTCCAAAGTGACTTGGACTTGGACTTTTGAAAAATGCTGGAACTTTTGAGACTTTGAGGAAGGACTTATTGTGCTCTTAGTTGTAAACAGGGTAGTTCTAACATGTTTGGTGGAATTGTGAACTTGTAACTGTGTAACTTGTAACTTGGAGATTAAGTGTGGTTTAAAGAGATTATTTGGATGTCAGGTTGATAATGGGTGGATTGTGGTGGTTAAGCTTATTTGTGCCAAATTGATTTGCTTTGAGATCTGCCTAGGAGATTGGTGGAGCACGCACTTGAGCATGTCTGGATAGGTTACAGAGACATGACTTTGGATACAATATCTGGTCCCTGGCCCCTTCCTCTGGTATATTGTTCCATACTCTGCTTCCTGGCTGCTATGAAGTGAGACGATTTGCTCCACCAAGCCCTTCTACCATGATGCTTCTGCATTTGATCCAGCTAACCATGGACTGAATCCCCTGAAATCACGAGCCAAATTTAACCTCTTCTTTAAATCGTGAGTTTCAAGTATTGTGTCTCAGCAATAGGAAAACTAATATTCTGTTCTCATGAGAACTAATCCATTCCCTTGGAGATATAGCTAATCTTACTAAGAAGGCAACAATTTCCCTTTAAGTCACAACCCTCCTAACACCACTGCCTTGACAATCAAGTTTCGGTATGAGTTTTTGTGAGGATAAATCATTTCACGACTGGGGATGGCCTGAAACAAACCAAACTGACCCTCCACACAGTCATTGCAAGAGTGAAGAGGTTTCCTTTCTTCCTCAGTAGGCATAATGAGCATAATTCTGCAACATGATGCACTTCACACAGCCTTTAAGATACTTCTCTTTACTGATCCAGAATAAGAATCGGGGCATCCAAATTTAGAAATAAATCCTAGATATTTGTTTCAATTTGTCCTTTTTCACTTTCTGTTCTGAGGCTGAGAAACCTCAGCCTTTACTGTGAAAATTGTTTCTCCTGATGGCAACATTAAAAACAGACTCAGTTAATCCATCAGCCCCCAAGTCATTAAATTCCTCAACATCACTCTAAAGCCTTCTTAAAAACTTGAATTCTTAAAGACCTGAAAGAATTAGTGAGCTTCTTTTTATAAGAGAAGAGCACTTCAACCTACTACAGAAAAAAGAAATGTGTTCAGAATAAGAAACACTTCTATAAATAATTCCTTAAGAAATAATCACCACTAATAATAACCATATTCCCAATTTATCATTTAATAAATTTCTTATTTATCATCCTATCTCAGCATCCATGGGCTAAATCTTCAGACTTTCTTTTTATAAGAGAAGAGCACTTCAACCTATTACAGAAAAAGGAAATGTATTCAGAATAAGAGACACTTCTATAAATAATTCCTTAAGAAATAATCACCACTAATAATAACCATATTCCTAATTTATCATTTAATAAATTTCTTGTTTATCATCCTATCTCAGCATCCATGAGCTAAATCCTCAAACTTGGTGAAGTCATCAGTTATTGCTGTTTGACAAATAGGGAATAGAAAAAGCTAAATAAGTTACCCAACATCCTATTGTGGCAAGCGCCAGTCAGGATTAAGAGCAAGATTGTCCCAAAGCCTCCACAGAATCACAGCCCCTGGTTCCACTCCTCTGTCTGCTGAATTGTAGGTGCCCCAATGTCCCTGATGTCAGTGGCACCGAACTGTAACTCAGACAGCAGCTCTCTGCTCTGCAAATGGCTGACCTTCCCCAGATGGGTAAGGGCTTTAGTAAAGCTGTTTCTTTTTTTAATCCCAGTTTCTCTGTGTGACTCTCCATCTGCATTCAAATATGCCACAGTTTGCTTCAGGACTATCTAACCTCCTCAACTCTAGCAAATCCACAAACCTTTTCCAGTCTAGTGTATAAACTCAGCATGTAGGATAGGCCTTATATCATTGCGACAGCTTTAAGCCACTCTGAAGGGTCACTGAGGCTGCATAAATACTGACACCATAATAACTGAAAGGAATTTCAAATTCCCTCACTATTCAAATTTGAAGGATTCAGCACTGAAAATACATCAGAGCACTTAGTGAGGAGAGAGAATACGCCTCCAGTTCATCTCCCTGTACAAGTTCCAGGAAAATCATTAAAAGGTCAGTGTAATTTGCCTGGTAATGAGGATACAGACAATTTGTGAGAACTGGGAATTTAAAATGAAATGACTATCTTGAATTGAGAGAAAAACCCCAGAAAGTATTACTTCCCAAACTGTGAAGATACCTGACCCAGAATGATTATAACTGTGGTGAGGCAGGGAACTGAACTGAGCCCACACTTTTGGTTAGCTTAGGAAGCTCAGACTGACACAAATTTGAAATTGGGGCAATGTTAAAATATTCATATGAAAGCATTTGACAATTATAGATCATTTCTACACGTAGCCAGCCTGATCCTTTGCATTGACAGCCCTGTGTATATCTGACTGAACATTTCACAACCACACTTCTACGCAAGCTTCCATTTCTTCTTCCATTCTAATGTGGAAAGCTGAACGAATTAGAGGACTAGTTATTTATAAGTGTAACATGACTCATCTGGAATATACAGAAACTTCCTGCTAATAACTCACTGCTCACTCTGATGGTGTCAGGCATTTACCATCTTTTGACTTATATAATTCTTAAAACAGATGTGTGAAACATCACTGTCACCTAGTTCTCCAGGTAAAGAAATTGAAGCAAGAGCTGTCCGGTTTCTCACCCAAATAATGGAATCGGGAGGAGCTGACGCTGGGGCTCAGGAACGAATCCAAAGCCTGAAATCGTGTCAGCTACACTGTTTTGTTCAAATATGTAAGATACTGACACCACTAGGCTTCTGAGAGAAAGAAAAGATCCCTGTGTCAATTTTAACCCTTGGTAATCGCCTGCCTTTGGTCAGCTCCTGCATTTGCAGTCACTTCTTCACACCATCTGTGATGTAAATGAGCATTTCTAACCCAGGTTTGCATCTCGTACTTGCGGCCCATGGGAAGCATGGCCATAATCAAAACCTGGAACTGCTCATCGGTGACCACGTTCATCCTCCTGGGACTCGCAGACCATCTGGAACTCCAAGCCTTCCTCTTCTCAACTTTCCTGGGCATCTATCTCGTGACTCTGGTGTGGAACCTGGTGCTCATCTTTCTGATCAAAGGTGACCTCCATCTGCACACACCCATGTACTTCCTCCTCGGCAACTTGTCGTTCATTGACATCTGCTACTCTTCCACTGTGGCCCCCAAGATGCTCACAGACTTTTTCCAGGAGCAGAAGACCATATCATTCTCAGGATGTGCTGCTCAGTTTTTTTTCTTTGTTGGCATGGGTCTCACTGAGTGCTTCCTCCTGACCGCCATGGCGTATGACCGGTACGCAGCCATCTCCAGACCCCTTCTTTACAGCACTGTCATGACCCAGGGCCTCTGCAGATGCTTGGTGGCCGGGGCTTATGTTGGAGGCTTCTTGAGCTCCTTAATCCAGACCAGCTCCTTATTTATGCTCCATTTCTGTGGACCCAATGTCATCAACCACTTCTTCTGTGACCTCCCACCCATCCTGGCTCTTTCGTGTTCTGACCCCTTTCTCAGCCAAGTGATAAACTACCTTGTGGTGGTAGCTGTTGGAGGAACATCATTCCTCATTCTCCTGGTCTCCTATAGTTACATAGTGTCTGCCATCTTGAAGATCTGCTCAGTGGAAGGCCAGTGGAAAGCCTTCAGTACCTGTGCCTCACACCTGATGGCGGTGACTCTGTTGTTCGGTTCAGCTCTTTTCATGTACCTGCGACCGAGCTCCAGTTACTCGCTCAGCAGGGATAAGGCGGTGTCCGTGTTCTACTCGCTAGTGATCCCCATGCTGAACCCTCTCATTTATAGTTTGCGGAACAAAGAGATCAAGGATGCCTTATGGAAGGTGATGGGGAAGAAAGTGTTTGCCTAGCCACAAGCAGAAAAAATTCCCATGCTGTTGCAGATTTATACAATAGGCATGGGAAACATTCGGTGTTCATATTTTAAAAAGGAGTGTCCTCCCACCAAATTTTCTGGGGTTTTTTGTTTGTTTTTTGTTTTTTTTTTGTGTGTGTGGTCATTTGTCTATTGACCATTCATGGCCAAAAAGAGCAAGGAATTTCTTCAGTCAAAAGAAAACAACCTGTTGTTATAATAATCCTAACAACTAACCTTTACAGGGTACTTAGTATATACCATGTTATCTAATCAAATTTTCATTACACAGTTTTGGTATTTATTGCACTATCGCTACTTCACCAATGAGAAGAGAAAGACTCGGAGGGATATTAACTTGCTGAGCATCACACCGGAAGTAAAAGGGGTGGAACTCTGGGTCAGCTCCGGGGTCTTCCTGACACCAGAGCTGTGTTCTGCCCCTTTGCATCACTGTACATCCAACAATTCACAGCCCTAATATTCTACAGCATATAACACTTGTTACTGGCATATGGGGGCCGATTCTTAAAGATCTGCTATGTATAGTAAAGATAAAAATACAAGAACAAGATGTCCACCTACTAAACAGGTCTCCTTGTTGGATTTGCCCTTAGCTGTCATTTCTCTCTTCTTTAGCTATGCAGGGGGCTGGCAAATGTGAGCCCAGTGGTATCAGACCAATACTCTTGTCTTTCCAGTCTCAGTCAGATAATCAATCAGTTTTTCCCTGATTTTAGCTATACTGTTTCTGCAGCAGTCTGGCGCCAAGACTAGACTCCTTCTCACGGTTCAGTGTGATCACCACACCTTCAATCGACCTTCACTGTCATTTATCAGAACCCATCACTCATGTGAATCCCATCTCTTCACCATAGTGAATGGATGCTTGCAACTCCAACCCTGGGAATTTCTTGTCATCATCTCTGAGAGGCATCTCTGGTTGCTCCCAATGCACTTTTCCATTAGTGTAAATCTATTGGCTATGCAGAAATTTGATTTGATCTCAATGCTTAGATCAGAGAATTTTTTTCCTCCTTATCTGGAGGGACATAGACAATGCATTGAATTGAAAAGGAAAGAGCTCAATTTCAAGTTTTGTTAATTCTTCGGTGCTCTACAGTCATGATCCATTCAAGGCCAAGAAAACAGAACAATCTTTACAAATCATATGGAGTTGTCCTTTAGCATCCAGAGGAGATTGGTTCCAGGACCAAAAGGTACCCAAAATTTGTAGATGCTCAAGTCAGTCCCTTCTATTAAATGGCATAGTATTTGTATGTGCCTTACAATATCTCCTCATAGGTTTTAAATAATCATAGGCTATGACTCCTAACAATGAAAATGTCATGTGAATTGTTGTTGCACTTTATTGACTGGGAAATGATGACAGAAAAAAACCTTGTGCATGTTGAGTAAAGAAGCAGTTTTTCTTCTGAATATTTTCAAGCCATCTTTCACTGGCTATGTGGATGTGGAACTCAGATACTGAGGGATAACTCAAAATATCACACAGTGTGCTATATTGCAAGCCTATTTTAAACATTTTATATGTATTAACACCTGGGTTTCCCATTGAGGAAAAAGGTTGACTTCAAATTCAAGCGACATAGCTCCCAAGACTGCAGTCTTCCACAGTGGGTTATGTTCCTCCCCAGGAGCCTGAAAGGAACTTGACAGTGGCTGTTTTACAGTAGCAACCAAGTGTGCCAGGCAGGGAAGCTACTAGAGAAATGCACCTCCGGCCTTCTCCTCTCCACCACTCCCCGTATCGTACTTGTCCATCCTCCCACTGTGGGAGTCCAGAGTCCCATATGCAGAGCTCTGGAAGGACAGGGGCCACTAGAGTCAGACTGGTGTGTGAGGCAGCAACAATGAGTGTTAGGACAGAAAAGCTGATAGTAATGCTGTGTGCTGAGACACTTTCTAGAAATGTAACAACAAAGGAATTGAAAAGGTGTGGGTACTTTAACATCACTAGGGAAATCTAGGGAAGAACACGGGAAGCAGTCTTTCTGGTCTTCAGAGTGAGCCGGTTTTCATTTATTCTGCTGATTCATCCCAGCATTGCTGGGTGTCATTAGGCTCATGGCCAAACAGACTGTTGTTCCCCAACCATCTGATGCTAGAAGCTCAACACATCTAACACAGTGACAATCAGAGCACTGAACGTGATGCTCAAAAGTGATTGTCCCCAGGTCTAGCACACAATAAATGCTTAGTAAACAATAGCTAATAAAAATTATGTTTAAGGTAGAGGAAATAGTAGTTAGCAGAAATACCATTAATTCGATCACTAGTTAATAGGCACTTAATACATGCTGATCACTGCAAGGAACAGAAAGAAATACACACAAATTGGACAGCAAAATCCATATGTTTAAAGGAAAATGTTTTATTTTGTTTTTGGGGTTTTTTAAAGGGAGAATATTCTAAATTAAATTTTTTAGCCCAAATTTAAAACACAGCATACTCAGCATGCTCCAACCTTTGTTGCCTCTTTGTTGTCTGAATTGACCATGAGCAGCCCAGTCTGCCTCTTTATGTGCCCCAACCATGGCAAGCAAACCATCCCTAAAATTTAGATCTAGGTGTTTAGATCCTTAGAGAGTACTTGTTTGTTACCAGTTGATTTAATCATTTATTGTCAACTCTTGCAGGCATCATAAGGGACTGAGAGTGTAAAGGACATCTCTGAGATCCAAGTCATGGCCTAACCCCTCTTTTTTAAATAGCCCAATACTGTTGTATATTTTTGATTGATATAGAATATGTGTATGTATTTGTAAGGGGTGGTGTGATGTTTCTATTTCTGTGTACAGTGAGAAGATCAACTCAGGGTAACTAATATAGCCATAACCCTGAAATGTGTATCACTTCTTTTCCATGAGCACATTCCAATTGCTCTCTTGTAAATATTGTGAGATATATAAGGCATCACTGTTCACCATACTCACCTCACTGTGCCATAGACCACCAGACATGACCCCTGCTGCTAAACACCAACACTGCACCCATTAATGGGTCTTTTTTCTGCTCTCTTCCTCGTGCCATCATCTTACCCAGGCTCTAATAACTACCATTCTGCCCTCAACTTCTATGACATCAACTCTTTTAGATCCCACTTGCTTAGCATATTTCTTTTTTCAGTGCATACATATTTAATTAGTGCACATTAATTTTTAAATATTGAGCCTCACTGCGACATCATCACAATATATAGAGAGTATTCTGACCATACCCTTCCCTCCTTATTGAGCTCTCTTGCACCCTGGTCCTTTTCCTCTCCTCTGTCTTCTTTCTATTGTGGTGTCTTTTTTTTTCTACTTTTCACATATTATGGAAACAGCACATTTCTTTTTGTGATTTTTGATATCTCTATTCAGTTAATACATTTAAAGGGGGGGTTAGCCTCGACCTTGGCTGTCACCCTTATTCTCCTGAATGCCCTAACTTCTCATAGTGCTTCATTTCCTCAGTCCCAGCTACAAAAAAGGAAAGGAAAACAGAAATCAGACACTATGAAATGAGAGCCAGAATATGTTCTATGAGCCTGCCCATAAATATCCAGAGATATGTAGATAAAGCAGGAGACCCTCCCTTGTCAATATCCTCTAAAGGCAGAGTGGATTCCATTGGATGAATCCAAAACCACCACTCTCCTTACAGGGTGCTTGCAATGGCACTGCAGACGTCTGTATCATTTGTCAGATGCTGTTTCCTGTGGTAAAGGGAAATCACCCACTACTGTGTCCTTCAATTAATGCAGACTTCAAAAGAAACCACAACTTTGTCTTCACCCTTGCCCTGTTTGCTGAGCTCATCAATATCTATCCAACTGGGATCTTAAGCCTGAAGCTCTTGTTATTTGCAACCAGACTAGTCCTCAATGCACTGCATCCATTAGCTTCCAGAAGATAAAACCCAATGCTCTCTCTCAACTCCCTACCATCAAGGATCCCAGTCAACTCCTCCTGCTAAATATTTTTGCCCCTCCCCTCATTCCCCTGTTTCTACTGTGCACCTGAGACCTTTATTTTGTCCCAGTCTTTCCAGTTACATAGCTCCCTCCTTTAGATTAAGACAATGATTTAAGTAACAACCAAATTATTTCATGAGCTACCTGGAGTGGTTCTGAATTGGAAGGTTTTAGTGTTGGTTCTGATTTTTTTAGTGGGTGGTAGAATGTTTCATATGGCTGTCTTTTTTGAAAATGTATTCTACTAAGAAATGACCAATGTATGTTATCTCCAAAAGCATGAAAACATCGAAACAAAGCCCTTAGAGTGAATCATGAAGAATACATGGCAAGAAAAAAAGTTATTGCTGAGAGTTGGGGGATGTTTGGTACCCATGTACAACATGGTTTATCCTGACAAATACACTCACTACCTTATTAGCACAAGTCAAAATGAAATGGGAAGGGTAGGATATTCTGTAACTTTTCACAGCCACAACTATATTATATTGTCTACTTGCTTGTTTATTTCAAGAAAGTATCAGTCATCAAGAAGACTATTACATCAATTCTACCAAAAAAAATCTCTAATGGGTAACTTTTTCTGAAATCCCTCTAATGCATTATCTTTATAAATGGCAGAACCTATATAACATCGTGTCAGAAAATCTGTGAACCATTTCCATTCAAACATGCTGTGCCCAATAAAACTCGATTTTCACATGTGCTCCTCTGACTGGTTGTCACATGAGGAAGCCTTTAGGATGGTTCTGATGTGAAATCTGGTAGCAGGACCAGAGAAATAGACACACATAAATACAGTCAGTGGACTTTGGACAAAACAGCAAAGAAAATTCAATGAAAACAGGGTATTTTTATAAACCAGTAGTATTAAAGCCATTGGGCATTCATATGCACATATATGATACAAACTTCACCCTCATGACAGAATTGAACTCAAATTGGATAGAAGGCTTAAATCTAAATCACGAAACTGTAAAAATCCAAGAAGGCAACATAAAAGCAATCATAGATGACCTTGTGTCTGCTGATGAGTTTGAAGTATAGTGATCAAACTAATTAATAAAAAAAATTAAGTTGGATTCTACAAAAAATTAAAATGGATAGAAGAGTCATTTTGCAGAGAATAAAAAGACAAGTGACACAGTAAGAGAAAAACATTCATAAAACACTGACTTGATAAAGGATTTTCATCCAAAATATAAAAAGTCTTAAAATTTAACAATAATAAAAAAACTCAATTTAAAAACTGGCCAAAAATCTGGAAAAATACTTCATAAGACAAGATATACATGTGACAAATAGGCATGTGAAGGGCATATGCTCATGTAGGAAATGCCAATGAAAACAAGACTCTGTTACTCATCTGTCAGGATGGCCCAAATTCAGAACACTGACATCTCCAAACACTGATGAGGATGTGTAGCAATAGGACTTTTCATTCACTGATGAAGGAACACAGAAATGGTACAGCTGCTTTGGAAAATAGTTTGACAGGGTCTTACAAAGCAAACTATTGTCTCACGACATGATCTAGCAGTTGTGATTCTAGGTTTTTACCCATCTGAGCTGAAAATTCATTCCACAATAAAACTTACACATAAATATTTGTAGTAGTATCTTTTTTGTCACTATCATGAAAACACTAGAAGTAAGTAAGAGACCCTTCAATAAGTGGATAGAAAAACTGTGGTACATCCACACAATGGAATATTTTTCAGTGATGAAAAGCAAAGAACTATTAAGCCACAAAACATACTTAAGTAACTTAAGAACATATTTCTAAGTGAAAGGAGTAAGTCATAAAATGTTATGTACTACACATTTCTAGCCATATGATATCTTGTAAAAGACAAAACTATGGAGACATTAAAGTTCAATATTTGACAGGGTTTGACAGGAGGAACTTGGATCTCTTTTGCCTTTTTCCACCAACTGCTCCTATGGCTCTTCTTCCACCTGTCTCTTAAACCATAGAACAGCACTCTTTCTACCTGACACTTCAGAATACACTTATTTAATATTTGTATTATAATAGTATCAATACTTTATTTAGTGCTTAAAATTTTTCAATATTTATACAGTTAACCATCTTTTCACCAACACGTAGGAAGCACCAGGTAGCAAAATGAGTAATGTAGAAAAATATTTTATAAGGTTCAGTTTCAACTGATATTGTGTTTCTGCTCCTGTTTAACTAGAGAGAAGCAGTGGTGACAGGAGGAGGTGACCATAAAAAAATGACAAAAAATCACCACCCAGCCACATGCACTCCACCTCACAAACTAAAAGTGCACCCAGCAATTTCCATCCCATCAGGAAGCCTTGGAATCTTGCTGGGAGATTGGTAGGGCCATGCCCAGCATCCTCCATCACCAGAGGACCAACAGGAAAGTCTCTTCAGGTCCATTTGGGTCCCACCCAGTGAACCCTGAGTGTCCCCCAGCTTACTGCACTCCACTTCATAAGCCCAAAGTGCACAGTGATTTCTATCTCACAGGAAAGGCTTAGTGTATCACTTGGAGACTGGTAGGGCCCTGCCAAGTGATTGCAAGTGGCTGGGAGCCACCTGGTAATGCCTAACAACATACACTAAACTGGGGAGACTCCCCCCATAGGGATAGATATTCTCAACTCAGGAAACAAGTGAGATCTTGCCTTCAGCTTCCCTAGAGAATATAGGAAAATGACAAAACAGAAGAGCAAAATACAATCACAAACCTCCAGCCCATCCCAGCAAGACTAGGAAACATGGACATAGAAGAAAATGTAAGCCATACATCTGAAATGCCTGAAAAGATAGTGACTGCAGTAAAGAAACAACTCTGGGAAGCTATAAAAGAACTCAGGTCAGAAATAATCACCCATGTAAAAGAAGAAATGATAAATGTAATGAAAGAAATGCTGAGCATATCTAAAGGAGACATAATTAAAAAATAGGGGAATACTGAAAAAGGATGGAAACCTTGAATGAGCAATATAAGAAAAAGAATACATGAAAGAGATTAAAAGAGGTATACAGGAAATCAAAAATTCCATCAAAATTTGGCAAAACTGCCTCAATGAAAGTGAAGATAGACTTTCAGACTTGAAGACAAGATTTTACCTAGTGAACAGGAAAGGAAAGATCTTTGAAAAATAACAAGGAATCAGGATATAACAATTCAACAGCTGCAAGATGATGTGAACAAAACAACATAATATTAATAAGTATAAATGAAAAAGAAGGTGAAAACACAAAAGATATCAAGAGGTTATTTACAGAAGTAATAGCTGAAAATTTCAGAAATATGAGAATGGAAACTGAGATACAGATAAGTGAAGCATATAGAACTCCAAATAGCCATACCCCAAATAAATCTCCACCCAGACATATAATAACCAACATCCCAGAAATCCAACATGAGAAGAGATTATTAAAATCTCTTAGAGAGGAGACAGTTCACCTATAAAGCAAAGCCTATCAGAATCACAGCAGACTTCTCAACACAATGACACAATGAAGTCAAGAAGAGTATGGAGTGAAGTTTTTCAGATCCTAAAGGAAAATGACCTCCAACCCAGACTGATGTATCCTGAAAAACTGTCCTTCAAAATGAATGGAGAAATAGGATATTTCCATGATAAAGAACAGCTGAAGAACTTCATGACTATCAAAGCAACTCCGCAAAGAATAATGAAAAATATTCTAGATAGACAAAGGAAAAAACCACTAAGCAAGGCAAACAATTAACCAGAGGGAAAGGTAAATAATCAACAGCAGAAAGGTAAATAATCAACAGCAGAAAGACTGTCAAAAATAAACTAATATATATATATTAACTATATATTATATATATAAACTAATTATATATTATATAGAATAAACTAATTATATATATAAAACAGTTATAATCGTTAATGTAAATGGCCTCAATTCACTGATTAAAAGAAACAGACTGGCAGAATAGATTAAAAAAGTATCCAGCTACATGCTGTCTACAGGAAACCCATCTAACCCAAAAGGAAGGAAACTCACAGAATGAAAGTTCAAGGATTGAAAACAATACTTCATGCAACAGGAACCCCCCTGCAAAATAGCAGGGGTAGCTATTTTGTTTGCAGATAATGTGAACTTCAAACCAAGAATGATCAGAAGAGATAAAGAAGGTCACTACATACTAGTTAGGAGAAAACTTCAAGAGAAGAGATAATAATCTTAAATATACACACACCAAATATGGAAGCACCCAGATGAGAGCAGAAATCAATGCAATGGAAACTAAGAAAACAATACAAAGAATCAATGAATCAAAGAGTTGATTCTTTGAAAGAACAAATAAAATTTATAAGCCCCTAACCAACTTTATTTAAAAAAGAAAAGAAAAAACTCAAATTCATACAATAAGGAATGAAAAAGGTGAAATCACTACAGACAGTATGGAAATACAGAAGATCATCAACACCTTTTTCAAAAACTTCTCCTCTCATAGGCTTGATAACATATAAGAAATGGACAGATTCCTAGAAACATATGAATTATCAAACTTGGATCAACAAGATATAAAACTGATGAATAACCCAATTTCAATTAAGAAAATTGAAAATGTAATTGGAACCTTACCAACTAAGAAGAGCCCAGGTCCAGATGGATACAATGGAATTCTACAAGAAATTCAAAGACTTAATGCCAACATTCCTCAAACTCTTCAATGGAATTGAAAGGAAAGCAGTTTTCCCTAACTCATTCCTGGAAGCAAGTATTACTCTAATAACAAAACCAGAAAAAGACCCAAACAAAAAAGAGAACTACAGGTCAATCTCCCTAGTGAACTTAGATGCAAAAATTCTCAATAAAATATTGGCAAACAGAATGCAGCGAATCATCAAGAAAATTATACACCATGACCAAGGGGGTTCATCCTGGGAATGCAGGGATGGTTCAATATATGCAAATCCATAAATGTAATCCACCATATCAATAGAGCCAGAAAAGGAACTACATGATCATTTCTATAGATGAAGATAAAGCTTTTGATACAGTCCAAAACTTATGTGTGATAAGAACCTTACAGAAAATTGGAACAGATGGTCTTCACCTCAATATGACAAAGCCATCTATGAAAAACCAACAACCAGTATCATGTTAAATATCCAAAAACTGAAAACCTTTTACTCTAAAATCAGGAACAAGACCAGGATGTCCATTACACCACTCTTATTCAATGTAGGGCTGGAATTACTGGCCAGAGCAGTTAAATAGAGAGAAATGAAAGGAGTAAGGATAGGAAACGAAGTTAAATTATCATTATTTGAATATGACATGATACTCTACATAGAAGACTCCCAAAACTCCATTAAAAGACTCCTAGTTAGAATAAGTAAATTCAACAAAATAGCTGGATGCAAAGTCAATACTCAAAAATCAATAGCACTCCTATACACAAACAGCAAACTGACCGAGAGAGAAATAAGAGAAGCCACACCCTTCACACTAGCATCCTAAAAATTAAATACTTAGGAATCATTCTAACAAAAGAAGTAAACAATCTATTCAGGGAAAGTTATAATGCCCTGAAAAAGAAACCGAAGCAGATCTCAGAAAATGGAAAGATATTTCTTGTTCATGCATAGCAAGGACAAGTATTGTGAAAATGGCTATTTTCCAAAAATCGTTATACAGATTCAATGCAATTCCTATCAAAATACCACTAACATATCTCACAGATTGAGAAAAATCATTCCTAAAATTTATCTGGAACCAGAAAAGACCTAGAATAGCAAAGGCAATTCTGAGCAGCAAAGGCAAGGCAGGAGGCATCACAATCCCTGACTTGAAGTTATACTACAAAGCTACTGTAGTAAAATCAGCAAGGTACTACAATAAAAACAGACCTGAACATCAATAGAATAGATTAGAAGATACAACTACAACTACAAACACACTCAGCCACCTTATCTTTGATAAAGGGTCCAAACAAATTCACTGGAAGAAAGGTAGTGTCTTAAATGCATTGTGCTTAAAAAACTGGCTTTCCATAGGCTGGAAACAAAAAATAGACCCATGCTTATCATCATATACTAAACTAAAGTCAAAATGGATCAGAGAGCTAAATATTAAAAACAAAAATACTAAATCTACTGGAAGATAAAATAGGTAGAAATCTTTAAGACATATGGCTTGGCAGAGAATTCATGAACAAAAATGAAACTGCATGGGAAATACTTCCCAGAATTAGCAATTCAGATCTCATCTTATTAAAGTGTTTTTGGATGTCAGAAGAAATCTCCAACAGAGTAAAAAGGAAACCGATGAATTTTGAAAAAATCTTAGTCAACTGTCCCCAAGCTGAATGACTTCTGTCTAGAACATATAAAGAATTTTAAAAAATCAGACCCCCAAAATTCCAAGACCCAATCAAAATATGAGCATCTGAGATGAATACCTATTTCTCAGATAAACAAATAAAAATGGCAAATAAATACATGAAAGAATGGTTGGCATTGTTCATTCAAGAAATGCAAATTAAAACCACAATGAGATTCCTTCTCATTCTAGAAAGAGTGGCCAGGATAAGAAACCTACCAACAAATGCTGGAGAGGCTGCCGGGGGAAAGGGAAATCTTCTTCACTGTTGGTGGGAGTGTAGACTGGTGCAACCACTATGGAGGTTTGACTGGAGGTTCTTCAAAAAGCTGACATTGGATGTCCCATTTGACTCAGCTGTTCCACTTTTGGGCATTTTCCCAGAAGAACTGAAAACATCATACCACAGTGATATATGTGCACCCATGTTTATAGCAGCACAATTTGTAATAGCCAGGTTTTGGAAACAACCTAAATGCCCATCAACCGAGGAATGGATAAAAAAGATGTGGTATTTTTATATGATGGAGTACTACTCAGCTATAAAGAATGATCACATTGAGATATTTATAAATAAATGGATGCAACTTGAGACCATACTCATAAGAAAAATAAATCAAACTCACATGTTATAAATACCATATAGTCTCCCTAGTGTAAGAAATGGTAAGAGTACATAAGATTTTATGGTAATCATGATTCCCCATTATATTGCTTTGAAGACTTGTAATGTTTTCATTCATTGGTTGGAATGGTTTTATTCTGTTTTATTTGATTTTATTATGTGTGATGGTATTAACAGCTACTTTGAGGAGAATGAGACATTATGGCAGCCATTGCTGATTCAATATCATCTTGCTTTGAAGTCCTACCATGCATTTGTTCTTCTATTACCGTTGGTTCTATCATGCTGTGTCTTATTGGATTTTAATATGTGTCATAGCATAAACAAATTCTTTATGGAAAATGAGATATTATAGTAGTCATTGTTCATTTTCTGTTACTTAGTTCAGAATGCCCTGTAATACATTCATTCTCTTGAATCATTTTGTACTATTTTGTTGAGTTTAATATTATTGTGTGTGAAGCTATGCTCAACTATTTCAAAGAAAGACATTATGTTAGCTACTGTTAGTATCTGGTTGTCTTGTTGTGAAGTGCTGTGTTGCTTACATTTTCTGTTCTGATCTGCTATGTTAGTACTCTTTTGTTTTATTCTCTTTAAAATAAAATTTATAAGAAAAAAATAAAAATATTTTTTTAAAAAATGAGTTTGATCTACTGTACCAAAAAAGAAAAAATTTTCAGCATTAGATATTGAATATATGTACCTTTACACAATTAAGATCATATAAATCTTTACAACTAAAATCATAATGAACCAAACAAGAAGCATAGCCATTCTTATCATTTCTATTCAGCATGGTACTGGGATTCTTAGGAAGAGAAAGCAAGAGTAAGCAAGAAAGAAAAGGTATCCAAGTTAGAAAGCAAGAAATTAAATTGTCTGTATTTTCAGATAGTGGAATGGGCTCATACATTTAAAAACACTATAATAACTCAAACAACTTGGAGGTCTAAAAAGATGAATTCAGCATAGTAACATATGTAAAATCAATATTTAAAATCAGCAGTGTTCTTATGAGTGAACGAATAGTGAGCTTTGTGAAAAAGAAGTCAAGAATGATCCATTTATAACTGTAACTGTCATTCACACAGAAAATAAGTACCTAGGAATAAATTTAACACTGGAGATGAAGTCTCTCTACAATTAAAGGTATAAACCATTGATTAAATTGAAAAGGACAATTGGACAGAATCCCTATGAAAACACCAATACTTTGCACAGAAAAAGAAAAATCCCAAAATATATGTGGAATCTCAAAGAGCTACATCAATCATAAGAATAACAAAGCTAACTTGAAATGATGCTACCTTGTGATTGTAACCCAAACAGCACATTTTGGGTATAAAATCCAACAAAAGACCCAACTTAACAGGACAAAAAGCAGAATGTGCAATGGCAAAAGTAAGACTTCAACAAATGCTGCTAGGAAAAGTGGAATTTCCCATACAGAAAAACGAAATTATGTGCTGATCTCTCCATGTATAAAAATGGATTCAATGTGGATTACAGAGTTAATCTGTAACTATTAAACTGCAAAAAAATAAGTGAAGAAAAGTTGCATAAAGTTGGTTGAAGATGATTTAAAGAGCAAAACCTGAATGGGCAACGAAGAAAAACTGTACAAGTTGAATTACATCAAGCTACAAAGCTTCTATACAGCAGAGAAAAATCAAGAGAATGAAGAGACAGCCTACAGAATAGAGTACACTCACAAGTAACAGTTGACATTTGTAATCTTACATTCTAAAGACATTGGCAACCTGCTCAAACTAAAAAGGGGAAAACATCCAAATAACTACATCAAGTGATGAGTGAAACACTTGAAAATTTTTGAGAAATGTGATAAAATGCTTAGCATCACTCACCATTAGGGATATGGAGGAAAAAGTAAGCAATCTCACCTCACTCCTATTAGAACAGCTATTATGAGAAATGACAAAATAACTGGTGTTGTTATGGATATGGTGAAGAGGATTCCTTACAGCATAGGTGGGATGATAAATTAATAGAATAATTACAGAAAGCAGTTCTAAATATCCTCAATAACATAAGACTAGAACTTCTAAATACGTTGGCAGTCCCACTACAAGAACATATTCACAAAGGACATTAAATCAGTCAGTCAAAGAGTTACATGCATTCCTGTGTTTTGTGAGGTCCTACTCACAATAGCTGAAAAGTAGAATCAACTGTAGGGTCCATCATCACTCAGCCTTAAGTGAGGAGGACATCCTATCACTGTAACAATGTGGATGATTATGGAGGACATGACTTTAAGTGAAATCATCCAGACTCAGAAAGACAAGTTCCATCTAATCTCACTCTTTCAAATCAAGTTCATAGAAGTTGAGTATAGAATAAGGGTTATGAGACTGGAAAGTTGAGAGATAATGGAGAATCAAGCAAAGTTAGGCATAATCTTTTTTTTTCTTTTTTTATTTAAAGAAAAAACATGCAAAGGGTAGAGATAATACAGAATATCAAAAAAATAAACAGTAAGAAATTACTAGTTGATAAATTACATAATTGTCCTCATAGAAATTGTTGTTCAAGTTACAAAATTAAAGCATACAAAATAGATATTCAAACAGTGAGAGTGTAAACAGCTATGCATGCATGAGTCTCTACATGTATTTCTATCCTTTCTGTATTAGAGAGAAAAACAAAACATAGCAAGACAAAACAAAATAAATTCCTATAAAAACATGAAACCAAAAAGTTGTATAAAACCAAAGTACAAGGTGATCTACAATGATTACTTTGTTGTTTCTTATTATCTTTGAAAGAGTTGTCTATATCATCAGGCATAATTGAATATAGCAGTAAATAACAACATTAATAAAAATAAAACATTGTAGACAGTATAAAACTTCTAAGGCAGGTAATAAACAATAGTGGATATTCTAGTGAATCTTGTCATCTTAAGTACAGTTGCCTATACTCTCAGACTTGATACTATCAATCATAACAGTTTGAGTAAAATCTATCAATACAAAACAGTGATCTAACAAACCAGATTCGATTATGATTAGTCATGGTAAAATAGTGTAGGTTATACAGAGCTTTAGATTAAGTTAATAGGAAATTAAGAATGATTAACATACTATATCATAATATTTTTGGGATAACTGTCTGTGCCCTCAACACTAGTACAGGTAGAATGACTGGAGTAGAATACAATGCATGTAAGCAAAGTGGTGTGAGTAATGTGGGTTTTAAATCCTGGTGCACTATTAACAATATAGTGTATCAAGGCCATCCATGTTAGAGATTCTAGCCATCCTTCTCTGCCTCATTTCTGCTATGCTATTTTTCCTGCCTTTGTTTGTCTAGTTTTCTCCTTCATTCTACTGCTTGCCTTGTTCATTGAGGCCTTTCTGCCACTGTTCCTAAAATCCTGGTATTTTTTTTCTCTCTAGAATGTTCTTCAGTATTCTCTGTAGGGTTGGATTGGTTGTCACAAACTCACCCAGTTCCTCTTTGTCACGGAAGCATCTTGTTTCTCCATTAACTTCTAGTGACAGTTTTGCAGGGAACATCAATCTTGGCTGGAGGTTATTTTCTTTCAGGGCTTGGAATACTTCACTCCAAGCTCTCCTTGATCTGATGTCTGTGTCAAGAAGTCTGCCATGATCCTGATGGGCTTTCCTTTATAGGTAATCTATTTCTTTTCTCTGATGGCTTTTAATATTCTGTTTTTATACTGAATTTCTGGTATGTTGATTATTATATATCTTTGTGTAGCTCTGTTTTGGTTGTAGGTGGCTGGAGTTCTATGTGCCTCACATGGCTGAATGTCGTTTTCTTTTCCCATGCTTGGGAAGTTTTCCTTTATTATTTCTATGAATAGACTTTGTAATTCACCTGTTTGTATTCCTGCTTTTTTGTTCACATTTCTTATTCTTATATTATAGATTCTCTTGTTTTCTTCTAGCCTTTGTATTGCTACTGCCTGTTTAGTTAGGCATAATCTTGAAGATAGGTAAGAGAAAAGAATTGTGGTATTTTCTTGCAAAATAGGGGGACTATAGTCTTCAATAGTGTATGGCATATTTCAAACTAACCAGAAGAGAGAATATTAAATGTTTTTCAACTAATAAATGATAAATGTTTAGGGTTACAGGTATGCCAAAAACACTGATTTGAGCATAACACAATGTGTGCACATATCAAAACTGTATGTTGTACCCTGTAAGCAAATACCATTATTGTATCAGTCAAAAATATTTTTAAAAGTTAAAGATAAAATGAAGTGGCTTTACAATGGTGTGCAAAAGTTTCCCTCTAACATCTAACATATGTATTACTCCTTTTTAAGCTCTATAGGAGCAGATTTCTCATACATTCTTATATATCTTTAATGAACAATGCTTCTAAACATATACTTATGCCTGTGTGGGCTGCCACATGACTTCCATTCATATTGCATTGTTTCCATGGATTGGGGTGAACTTGTACATTTTCACAGAGTGTCTACATTTCTCTTGCTCTCAGCCTGGCCAGAATAAACTCATGGGAGACTTGGCAAAGCCTTTGAACTGCTCTTTGTTCATTGTCCCTCAGAATAAACCATGCAACTGTTGTCAGAAAGGGACCTATTAACAAAATTAAGAATCTAAAGAATTTTCAAAGATGGTATGGAAATGTGATGACTTCTGGTTTACGTGAGTTTGCAATGTGACTAGTCATTGTTGCTTATACATCTTGTTCCATTTTTTTAACCAGAAAGCTAGATCCTCAAGCTTTATATTTTCCTTAAGATAGGGATAATGGACCAGAAAGGAGAAATTGATCTATGCCACCACTTGCTCTTAGAAGTTTTGGAGCTTCCTGTGAAATATTGTTATGAAAACAAGTCACTCTTTTCCATCCTTTGTATTATTTATCACACCTTAAAGCCCTAGAACACAAAATATTGAAAATAAGCAACAGGAAAAAAATGTATCAGTTTCTTATATTTGTTGTTGGTCTCCATGATTTGAATGAATTCACATAATTCTCAATCAAATTATTATATGCAAGTCACACAACTTTTCTTAGAGCAAACATGAAGAGTTCCTTGAGATATTAGAAACAATCTCATCATATTATCCCTTTGCTTATGTCAACCAAGCATAAATTTTCTGGATTTTATGAGAAACTGTAAGAGAGGTCAGCGTCCTACAAAAGATACTGCTGTTGTCTTTCTGTGGACTTTAGATATCCTGTCCAGTCATAAATCATTCCTGGAGTTTATATTCAAAAATGATATCATTGAGATTAAAAAAATGTACTGAAATGATCATACAATTCTGTCTTAGTTACATTTTACTTATCACTGAGACAAAATACCTGATGCCCAAAGTAGAGTAAGGAAAGGTTTATTTCTTACAGTTCTTGGAGGTTTCACTCCACACAGTTGGCTCCAAGGCAGGGTGGTATGATGGGGCCACAGTCCATGATGGCTGCTAACAGCAAGGTGGAAACCGGCAAGAGAGAGACACACACACTTCCTCCCCCAACTTATGTCATATCCTGGCTCCACTCCTAGGTGGGTGTTGCACTCACACCACCAATTCAAGTGCTAGACAATGAACCAATCAGAAATGCATAATTGTATGAGGCTTGGGGGCCACTGACATAAACCATGACATTCCACCCCTGGCCCCCAAAGACTCATGCACATCCTTTATACAAAAGACTTTTAGTCCATCTCCAAGAGTTACCAAAGTCATAACAGTTTCAGCATTGCTGAAAAGTCCAAGTCACATGTCTCCTCCAGATCTATGGTAAACTCTTAACTGTATAAATGAATTTAGTCTAAACATTTCCAAAATGCAAAGGCACAAGATAAACATTAGGATTCCAATAGTTACAAATGGGAATACAAAGCATTGGAAACAAAGCAAGTCCAACATCCAGCAAAGTGAACATTAAGTCTTAGAGTTCCAGGCTCAGCATTTGAAGCAATCTGGTTGCAAACTCCAAAAGGCTGGGTGATTTCACCTTTATGGCACTTCCAAGGATTTTAGCTCCCTTAGCTTTTTTCTTGATTCCACTCAGCTCAGTTTTTGAAGCTTTTCCTGGATGGTCCACATTACTTGTCTTTCCAAACTTCTGGGGTCTCCATTGTAAGTTCAGCTGCACCCTTACATCTTAACACACTGCTTGGCCTCCCAGGCCTTTTACAATGAGCTTTGAAGTCATCTTACCTTCAGAATTTTTGCATTTTCTTTGCACTTAAAATCAGTGCCATGGTGGATGCTTCCAAGGTTTGTGGCAGCTGGATCAGTGGCCAGGGTTTTTTCTCTCTTGACTGGAGGGATGGAGTGCCTGGATCACTGGGCTCTGTGAACCTGACTGTGAGGAAAAGCTTCTCTATGTTGCCACCATTCTGGAACCTGGTGTGGCTGCCACTATTATAAAAGCTCATGTGGCCTCCATTGCCATTCTGGAGCATGGTGCTCTGCAGCTTTTTTCTCTGAGCAAAGTCTTTCACTTTTTCAGTTTTAAGGCCACAAAGAATGGACACCTGCTGCTTCCTGGGATGCCCCCTGACCATCCTTTTATTTCTGTGTTACTTCTCAGGAATCAATGTCTCAGTTCCATCTTTACAATCCACAGCTTTACTGGAGTTTTCCTTCTGACCAAACTCACACCATTTTAAATTATATTGCTGGGCTCTTTGCTTTTTATTTGCAACATAAATCTAGCTAAAAGTCCCAACAATAGGCATGCCACAGCCTCAATATTTGGCTGCCTTGAAATTTCTTCTTCCAGATTAATGAGTCCACCACCCTTAATCTTAGTCTCAGGCAAAGTTTCTGGACATGAGCAAAATTCAGACAAACTTTCTGCCAAGCTATAACATACACTATGTGGAGTCCTTTCCTGAAGAAACCTCCCATGCCTGTTCTTTACCAGCAGGATTTTTATCCACCTTCTGGTCTCCTGAGATCTGGCCAGAATCTTGTCACTGAACAGCCTAGGATGTTCCAACACCACTCTTTCAGGTAACATCTCCAAATCTTTCCAAACTCTTCCTGCAAACCATTACCAAAGGCTGGTGAACCAAATGGTCAGGTATAGTCATAGCAATGATCCCACTCCTCTGGTACCAAATTCTATCTTGGTTACTTTTTATGAAGTAAAAAGTACTTACTAAGTAAGTTGCAGAGACAAAATACCTGATGCCCAAAGTTGGGGAAGGAAAACTTTATTTCTTACAGTTCTTGGAGGTTTCAGTCCATACTCATTTGGCTCCAATTCAGGGTGACATGGTGGTGCCGCAGTTCATGGTGGCTGCAAACAGCAAGGTAAAAACCAGAAAGAGAGAGAGAGACATACCTTCTTCCCACCCTTACATCATATCCTGGCTCCACTCCTAGTTGGGTATAGCACTTACACCACCAATCCAAGTGCTAGACAATGAACCAATTAGAAATGCATAATTGTATGAGGTTTGGGGGCCACTGACATAAACCGTTACACTGTCTTTTTATCTATCATTCTTTATGGTTTGGGTCAGTTCTTCCTTCTTTAGACATCAGCTGATGGATACAAGAATATGAATGAAATCTTGTTAGATTATTAACAATGAAGGTTGCTACAGAGGCTATGCCATAGACAAACTTTACTACCTCATTACGATCTTCCCAGAAAGCAGAACAAGGACAATCCATAGCTTTGTTCCTATCCAGTGTTAGATCCCCAATGTACTCACACATGTTCAGGCACAGTATGATCAGTGCCACCACCATGTCTCTATGGTGCTTAATCACATTATTCACCAGACAAGTTTTCTGGATCACATTGGACTCTGAATGGGTCTATACTTTAGGGCAAAATCTTGAAACTGATAAGTTTTCAAACTTAGAAGCAAAAACAAACAAAATTTCTGGAGCCAGGTGTGTAGCTCATAACACCTGTATGGCAAGTACCAGGTCCTCAGTTTGATTCCTGGTTCCAAGAACAAAAATAAAATAAAATAAAAAGATCAGCCTGCACTACAAAGTAATGCCTGTTTACAAAAAAAGGAAGTAAAGAGTTTAAAATTTTGTCTTTCACAAATAGCTGTGCGTATATTAACAAACGATGAGGTAATTCAATACATAGGATGAAAATAGTGAACTTCAAAAATAAAAATACTGTGTTTGGTGACATCAGATCAGTGATTAGTTGATATTGGCATGTTGTCTATTTCCAATTAGGGTTTATCAAAATGAATGTGAGACATGTAGAGGTCCAGTCATGGGCAAATTATTGTGAACCAAGAAAAGTCACATTGTCCAAATATGATAGAAATCTCACAGTTTATAACCCTAGCAGTGGACCAGCTTCTTTTGCAAAAAAAAATTGAAATTATCTCATGCAGGTAATGGAATCATAGCACTATGAAACTTGAAATTAATGATAAAAGAAACTGCAAAAAACCCAAAAACACATGGAAATTGAACAATATCCTCTTGAGCAATCAATGGGTCACAGAAGAAGTTAAAAAATATCTACAAGCAAACAAAGATACAAATACAACTTACCGGAATCTGTGGGATGCAATGAAAACAGTCCTCAGAAAAAATTTATTGCACTGAGTTCCCACATGAAGAAAACATAATGAACACAAATAAACAACCTGATATTACACCTCAAACATCTAGAAAAGGAAGAGCAAGCCAAGCCCAAAGTCAAAAGAAGGGAGGTAATTATAAGGATCAGAGCAGAAATTAATGCAATAGAGACAAAGAAAACAATGCAAAGAATCAATGAATCAAAGAGTTGGTTCATTGAAAGAATAAATAAAATTGATAATCTCCTAGCCAACCTAATTTAACAAAAGGAAAGAAGAGACTCAAATCAGTGCAATACAGAATGAAAAATGTGAAATCACTACCGACTCTGTGTATATACCGATCATCAACAGCTATATCAAAAACCTCTACTCTCATAAATTCAATAGCACAGAAGAAATGGACCAATTCCTAGAAACATAAAAACCACCAAAGCTGGATCAAGATGTAAAACTGCTGAATAACCCAATTTCTATTAATGAAATTTAAAATGTAATTAAGTCCTTACCAACAAAGAAGAGCCCAGGCCCAGATGTATTTACTGAGGAATCCTAAAAGAAACACAAAGTAGACTTAATGCCGACACTCCTCAAACTGTTCAATGAAATGAAAAGGGAAGCAATTCTCCCTGAGTCATTCCTGGAAGAAAATATTACTCTAGTATCAAAACCTGAGAAACAGACAACTAAAAAAGAGAACTACAGGCCAATCTTCCTAATGAACATAGACACAAAAATTCTCAATAAAATATTGGCTAACAGGATGCAGTAAATCATCAAGAAGAGTATCCACCATGACCACATGGGATTCATCCCAGGCATGCAGGGATGGTAATAAACGTAATCCACCATATCAATAGAGCCAAAAGTAAGAATCACATGATCATTTCTGTTTTTTTTTTTTTTTTTGTACTGGGGATCGAACTCACGACTGCGTGCTTGTAAGGCAGGCACTTATGCCGCTGAGCTAAATCCCCAGCACCTCATGATCATTTCTATAGATGCACAAAAAGCTTTTGATAAGATCCAACACCCATTCATGATAAGAAACTTACAGAGAATTGGAATAGATGGTCTTTACCACAATATTATAAAGTCCATCTATGACAAACCAACAGTCAGCATCATATTAAATGGCTAAAAACTGAAAGCCTTTACTTTAAAATCAAGCACAAGACAAGGATATTCCTTATCACTTCTCTTCAATGTAGTACTGGAAATACTAGCCAGAGCAATTAGACAAAAGAGAGAAATAAAAGGAGTAAAGATAGGAAAAAAGGAAGTTAAACTATCATTATTTGCATATGACATAATACTCTACATAGAAGACTCCCAAAAGTCTATTGAAAGACTCCTAGATATAATAAATAAATTCAGCAATGTAGCTGGATACAAAGTCAATGCTGAAAAATCATAGGATTCACTGTTTGAATGTCTACTATGTATCCGTTAATTTTGTAACTTGAACAACTACATCGAAGATGACAATAGTAATTTACCAACTAGTGATTTCTTAATGTTTTTTCTTTTTTCTTTTAGAATTCTGTATGTAACTACCCTTTTTCTTTTGCTTTTTTTCTCTTTAAGTAAAAATTTTTTAAAATGCACAATTGCTATTGTAAAAAAGAGAGGAAATAGGAAGTGCTATAAAAGATATAACTGCATGAATATTTAAGTGTATAGGATTGATAACCATAATTCTAAGTTTTTGTTGGATTGTTGTACAGATCTGTTTGCAGTCTCACAGCATGCATGTCTACTTTGTATGCTCTAATTTTATAACTGAACCAATATTTATAAAAGGACAGTATATAATTTATCAACTAGTGATCTCTTACTGTTTATCCCTTTTTTAAAAATTTGTAGTATTTCTACACTTTTCTGCTTTTTTTCTCTTTAAATAAAAAAATTTTTAAAAATCAATAGCATCTGTATATAGTAACAACAAAAACAGAGAGAGAAATAAGAGAAGCCACACCCTTCACACTAGCATCCAAAAAAATTAAATACTTAGGAATTAATCCAACTAAAGAAGTAAAAGAGCTAGGGAAAATCATAATATCCTGAAAAAAGAAATCAAAGAGGACCTCAGAAAATGGAAAGACATCTCTTGTTCATGGATAGGAAGAAAAAATATTGTGAAAATGACCACTCTCCCAAAATTGCTATACAGATTCAATGCAATCCCAATGAAAACACCACTAACATGTCTCATAGATCTAGACAACCAATCCTAAAATTCATCTGGAACCAGAATAGACCTAGAATAACAAAGGCAATTCTAAGCAGCAAAGGCAAGGCAGGAGGTACCACAATCCCTAACTTGAAGTTATACTATGAAGCTACTGTAATAAAATCAACATGGTACTGGAATAAAAAAAGATCTGAAGATCAATGCAATAGACTAGAAGATACAACTACAACTACAAGCACACTCAGCCACTTTATCTTTGATAAAGGGGCCAAACATGTTCACTGGAAGAACGGTAGTCTCTTTAATAAGTGGTGCTGGAAAAACTGGCTATCTGTATGCTGAAAACCAAAACTACACCCATGCCTTTCACCATGTACTAAACTAAAATCAAAATGGATCAAAGAACTAAATATTAAAACAGAAACTAAATCTGTTGGAAGAAAAAGTAGGTAAAAATCTCAAAGACATAGGGTAGATAGAGAATTCAAGAAGAAGAACAAAACTGCAACGGGAAATACTTTCCAGAATCAATAACTGAGATCACATCTTATTAAAGAGTTTCTGCATGTTGAAAGAAACCTCCAGCATAGTGAAAAGAAAACCTACAAACTGGGAAAGAATCTTAGTGAACTGTCCCTCAAACAAAGGACTTCTGTCTAGAACTTATAAAGAATTAAAAAAAAATCAGACCCCCAAAATTCAAAGACCAAATCCAAAAATGGGCACCTGAGATGACCACACAGTTCTCATATGAATGGCAAATAAATACATGAAAAAATGTTCATCATCATTGGTCATTAGAGAAATTCAAATTAAAATCACACTGGGATTCCATCTCACTGTGAAAGAATTGCCAGGATCAAGAAAAATACCAACAACAAATGCTGGAAAGGCTGTGGGGGAAAAGGAACTCTTCTTCACTGTTGGTGGGAGTGTAGACTGGTGCAGCCACTATGGAGGTTTGCTTGAAGGTTCCTCAAAAAGCTGACATTGGATGTCCCATTTGACCCAGATGTTCCACTTTTGGGCATTTTCCCAGAACTGAAAACATCATACCACAGTGATGTATGTGCACTCATGTTTATAGCAGCACAATTTGTAATAGCCAGGTTTTGGAAACAACCTAAATGCCCATCAACCGAGGAATGGATAAAAAAGATGTGGTATTTTTATACAATGGAGTAGTACTCAGCTATAAATAATGATCACATTGAGATATTTATAAATAAATGGATGCAACTTGAGACCATACACATAAGTGAACTAAATGAAACCCACAGTTATAAATACTGCATAGTCTCCCTAGTGTAAGAAATGGTAAGAGTACATAAGATTTTATGGTAATCATGATTCCCCATTATATTGCTTTGAAGCCTTATAATGTTTCCATGCATTAGTTGGGATAGTTTTATTCTGTTTTGTTGGATTTTATTGTGCGATGGTATGAACAGCTACTTTGAAGAAAACAAGACATTATGGCAGCCATTGCTGATTCAATATTAACTTGCTTTGTAGTCCTTCCATGTTTTCATTCTTCTATTATCATTGGTTCTATCATGTTGTGTCATATTGGATTTTAATATGTGTGATAGTATAAGCAAATTTTTTATGGGAAATGAGATATTATTGTAGCCATTGTTCACTTTCTGTTATTTGGTTCAGAATGCCTTGTAATACTTTCATTCTCTTGAATGCTTTTATTCAATTTTGTTATGTTTGTTATTATTATGTGTGAAGCTATGCTCAACTATTTCAAAGAAAGAGAAAATTTTAAGCTATGGTTGATATCCAATTGTCTTGTTGTGAAGTTCTTGTTGCATGCATTGTTGTGTTCTGATTTGCTTTATTTTGTCTTCTTTTGTTTTATTCTGTGTAAAATTTAAAAAAACAGGAAATTGATATTTTTCCTTTCAAAAATAAAAATTAAATTAAATTAAATCCATCAGGCTTCACAGCTATAGTTTTTGGTGCTCAGATGACCCTGTTACACCTGTTATGCTAGCAAAAACAGAGAGACAGGGTTCCAGCTCACATCTTTAATAATTTGACACTTGTCTGTCACCCCAGAGAAATCCCTGAAGTTTTCTTTGAGATGATTCTTCTCACTGAAGGTTAAGGGAAATGAGAAAAGAGAAAGAGAAATGGAGACAGAAACCTCAGGGCAAGGTACAGAAGTGAGGGAGAGAGGAGAGATAAAGAGTAGAAAAGACCAGTTTCCATCAACCTTCTTGTACCTGGGTACAACTGTAACCATCCCTCAGCATTTGAAAAGATATAGAATCCACTCTTCTAGACTTTGCCCTCTACCCTTGAACCAGATTGCACAAGAAACCTGAGTTACTGCCAAAGTTTGAAACTTCCCATTTCTTCTCCCAGGACCTTCTCTGGTGGGCCTTGCCAAGCTCCTATGTGGAAGCTTCTAGGCACAAAATGGCTGTCCACTCCCAGCTAGTGAGGAAGCCATAGGAGGATCCTCTTAAGTGTGCCTTGGAGCCTCAAGGTGAAAGGAGAAATCCAGTTAGAAGGCAAAGCACTCAAGTACTTGTTCTTGGCTGTTGTGGTTGCCATTGAGTTCTGGTCCCTGTTGACTTCTTGTCCCATTCTGCCATGTGGATCAGTGCCTTCCTTCTCTGTGGTTCTATTCTAATCCCAGGATTCTAAAGCTTACTGACCTTGAAGTCTGAGATAGAGAGAACCTAGGGATCTGCAAGTTCCAACCTTATAATTTTCTAGCAGAGAACCTGAGGTGAGAAATATGATGGTGTCTTCTTGAACTTGTATGGTTACCTGCTATCTGAGCATGATGGCCATAAAAGACATAGGCATATATGTCCCTATTCCCAAACACATTTACTTTATACACAATTTTCTCCCATATCTATTGGGAATCCATGATGATCACAGTTGTAAGGCGGATACTTCCTATACATCTGTGAGGAAAAAAATGCTAAGATTAAGCAAGCTCATGGTATGAAATTCAGGAATTCATAGGCTCATGAGGTGTCATACAATACACTGATCACAAATTTCGGTATCATGCAATTCACGTTGAATTCTCAATCTGCCACTTCCTGGTAGTGTAAATTCACCCCTCCAAGCCTCATGATTTTCATCTATAATGTGGGATTAAAGGAAATTAAATGAGATAAAGATTATAAAGCACTTAACAGTTTATAGAATATATGTCATTCTATTTATTAATGCCACATGTAACATATATTGTGATTCAAAGATCTTTCTTATTGTGCTGGATTTCCAACACTACATATATTTTAATATACTTAAGGTCACTTGTATAATTGTTGTTTTCTGCCTTGGAGGAGGTTTTGAGAGAGATATACAGGGATCACCTGTCCTGCCAGGAATGAGAAACACAGAGCTCACACAAGGTTCCATTCTTGGTTTGATCTGCATACACTCTACCTGTTCAGAGAAAGGAATTTGTGAGGAGAACTTTTTATTCATTTAACTCATGTTGTTCAATTAATACTTATATGTTTACCTGGAAAAACACTAAAATGATTTTATCTTTTATCTATCTATCTATCTATCTATTTATTTATATTTTAAAGAGGGTAAAACCAAGGAAAATAAAACAGAATAAAAGCAATCCACACAAAGCAGTGCAAGTGATACAGGACTTCAAAGTACTACAAAATCAATAATAGTTACCATAATGCCTTTTGTTGTCTTCAAAATGGCTGCAGATATATCAGACATAGTAAAAATCAAACAGGACACAATAGAAAAAAAAAGAATAAAAACAAAACAATGAATGCAATAAAGGACCTCTAAACAAACCAATAGTAAATCCAAAATGGCTACCATAATATATCTTGCTATCTTTGAACTAGGTGTTTCTGCCATTGGATTTGACATAATCAAACAAAATAAAAAAATTTCAACCCAACGAAACAATGAAAATGATATAACACTTCAAAACAAAACAATATGGAATCAACAATGGCTACCACCCTCAGAAGGAGATTCCTCCTAGATGCTGCACTGCATACCACTATTCTCTGAACAGACGATCAGACCATTGGCCCTAGACCTGCAAGGTCAGTGGAATACCAAAACACCACAGGCATCCAATTGCATTTCACCTCCAAAACCACCATCACAACCCATTTGTTTCCTAATTAGCTGGTTGCTTATGGGGCCCTGGGCTGGGGATTGGTACAGAAGTTTGCCAGCCTGCATATTGGAAAGGGTTGGGGTCTGGCTGTACCAGGGTTTGCTTCCTGATGTGGCCTTGTTCTCTCCCTTCAACAGTTTGTGACTGGTGCTAACTCACAGGGAAAGGCTTGGGTCTGGTTCTAAAATGATTTCATCTTTAAAAATGAATAGTTTCTCTTAATGATAAATTTTTAATTTTTTTATTTTGAAGAGAATAAAACTAAGCAAAATAAAAGAATAGAGCCAATCAAAACAAAATGATGAACATGATACAGGACTTCAAAACAAGATAAAAATAAATCAATAACCATGATGTCTCTTGTTATCTTCAAAATAGCAGCCCATACTATCAAACATCATAAAATTAAACAAAACACAACAGAATAAAACCCATCATAACAAAATAATGAAAGCAATATAGGACTTCAAAGTAATATATTAGTAAATTAACAATGGATATCATAATGCTTCTTGTAATCTTCAAAGTAGTTACCTATACACAATAAACATAATAAAATCAAATAAAATCAAAGACAACATAATAAAATCAAAGACAACATAATAAAATCAAAGACAACAAAATAAAATAAAATCAGAGTAAAACAATGAAACGAATACAGGGCTTCAAAACAAGATAATAGGAAATCAACAATGATTACAATGATGTATTTTGTTATCTTTGAAATAGCTATCCATGACATCACATATAATAAAATCAAACAAAACAAAACATAATAAGCAAAATGAAATGGAATAAAATCAAACTAAACAAATCAATGAAAGCAATACAGGGTGACAATATGATATTGACCCATGTGACTCTGAACCATTTCACCCATGAGCATGATCCCAAGTTGTATCCATTTACCTACAAGAGCCTTGAGGTTATGTTTCTTTATAGCTAAGGAGCTTTCAATTATATAAAAATGCCTTATCTTTCTTATCTATTCTGCACATGATGGGCAAGCCACCCCTGCTTTTTTCTGGTTTCCTGTTACACAAGGCACTGTTCTCTCTCCTTTGACTTTCAGTGTATGAATTTTCTTTTGAGCTAAATGCGTTTCTTGTATAAAGTGTATTGATGGATCTTGTGTCCTGATCCACTCTGCCTGTATTTGCTTTTATTGGTGAATTGAGGCCATGTACATTAATGGTTATGGCCAACATGCACGGACTCATGTCTGTCATGCTGTTTTCCTGCCTTTGGCTGCCTACCTTTCCCTTTCATTCAACTATCTGCCCTGCTTGTTGAGCCCCCTCTGCCACTGTTCCTGGAACCATGGTCAGGTCATTTTTCTCTCTCTAGAGTGTCCTTCAGTAGTAGCCTTTTAGGATTGGTTTGGTGGTCATAATTTCCTTCAGTTGCTCTTTGTCATGGAAGTATCTTATTTCTCCATTAATTTTGAAAGATAGTTTTGCAGGTTACATCAGTCTGAGTTGGAAGTTGTTTCCTTTCAGGACTTGAAATACTTCACTCCAAGCTCTTCTTGACTTAATGACTTATTTTCAGAAGTCTGTTGTGATTCTGACGGGTTTTCCTTTATAGGTGATCTGTTTCTTTTTTTCTAATAGCTTTTAATATTCTGTTCTTGTGCTGAATTTTTGGGATCTTGATGATTATATGTCTGGGTGTACATTTATTTTGGTTATGGTTGTTCGGTGTCCTATGTGCCTTGCTTATCTGCATGTGACATCCTTTTCTCATTCTTGGGAAGTTTTCTGCTCTTACTTCTGTAAAGAGAATTTTTATATTATTTGTAATGACCCCTGATTTTTGCCTGACACCTATTATCTTAAATTATTTTTCTTTGCATTGTCTTGTAGCCTTTGGACTGTTATTTCCTGGTTTGTTGTTATTTTTAAGAGATCTTTACTTTTGCAATTGCTAGCTGAAAATCTGTCTTCAAGGTCTGAAGGTCTATCTTCAGTATTTTTCAAGTGGTTTTACTAGCTTTCAGTGCAGCTTTTAATTTCCTGGATATCTCTTTGAATCTATATCATACATTCTAAATCTTTCTTATACTGTTCATTTAAGGTTTCCCTCATTTTCCTATGTTCCTCTGTTTTTTTTTTTATCCATGCCTTCTTTGGAGGTGCTTAGCAATCCTTTTATTATGTTTTTTGTTTCTTCTTTTACCTGAGATAGTATTTCTGTTCCAATTTCTCTCATAGCCTCATAAAGTTATCCCTTTACTTCAGTTGCCATCATTTTAGAAATTTCAGGTGTGAGACTCCCGATCTCTTCCATGTTTATATCTCCTGGACCAGCTCTGCCTGGGTTAGAGGCCAGAGACTGCCTTTTGCTTCTTCATCTTGAGGATATTCCTGGGTTCTTCCATGCAACTTGGTAGTGAAGTCCCAGTCACTTCCTGCATTGGCTACAATTTCTCTCAAGTGTGACTGTTTTGTTCTCCTGACCAGTGCTGGCTACAGGTATCTGATAGTGGCCATTGGGTGTGCTGGTGTGGGGCTAGCTGCTGTTTTCCCAGCCTGTGCTGGCCCTCCTTATTTTTTCAGCCCCTCTCAAGCATCTCTGATGGCAACTGGTGTACATGTAGGGGCAGGGCTAGTTGCTGCCTCCAAGATCTGAGCTCTATCTGTAATAAATGTAATCTCATGTGTTTAATGTATACAACATCATATTATCAAATACATACTATATTCAAATGATTATCCTGATAAAACAAATGAACAAGTTCATTTTCTCACACAGTTATCAGTTTTTTAGTGGCAAGAATAGCTAAATTTTTATTTAACAACATTCCAGTCTATATTACAGTATTATTATCTATAGTCCTCAAGCACATGTGGAATTTTAGAGAAAATAGACAAAGATAATAAATAGCATCTCCACATAGTTGTAAAAACAGAAAATGTATGAAGTTTGAGCAAAGTAACCAACCAAAGAAAATTTAGAAGAATTTATATGCAGGATGTGATGTACTACTGTGAGATTTGTGGGGGACTGTCACCACCCTTCAAGAGCCCAGTGGGAGCCAATATGCCCAAATGTTCTATCTGTAAAATGGGGATTATTTATTATCTGTGCCCCTATATGGGAAATGACAAGAAGAAGAAGAAAGGAGAGAAACTATGTGACAGTGATACATGAAGCACAAAGTTCATACAAATGCTAATGTAGTATGTGTAAAATTCAAGCCTAAACCTGGATGCAAAGAGCTAACTCTTTAATGCTGAAAAAAATCTCTTGAGGGACTGTGAGTCACCTTGGGATTCCTAGGTCTGGCAGGTCTGGTGCTCTCTGTTCAGACCCAGGGTCCTACATCTGCTGGAGGTTTGACCTTTGCTCTTCCCCTCTACCCACCTTCTCCCCTCCTTATTTTCTAAGCCCCTCTCAATCTGATGGAGAGATGTCATTGACCATGTCAATCAGAGGTGAATTGTCTGGATTTTACAGGGAATCATAAGAGAGGTCAAGTTCCCACAATATCAGGAAATCGTATTGGTGATTACTCGGACTCTGTACCAAATCCCATCATAAACCTCTATTGGCTTCTAGAAGCAAAAAGTTAGATGAATAGACTCCTAAATAAGGCTTTCAAGCAGTTGTACCACCCTTGCCACCTCTATTAATAACTCAAATAGTCCTCTTCTTTTTAAAAGAATATTTCCATCTTTAGTAGAATCTGTTTAGAATACATAATGATTACATTCATCTTTGAGAGTTAGTACATGTACATAACACTTCCTTGGTTTTTTGAGGACCCTTTTTTTCCCTCTCCTTCCCCCATCCTTCCTTAAATTATAGTGGGTAAAGAGCATGAGTAAAGCCTTCTTGGGTGAGTAGAACTATTTCCATGGGAAAAAATTAGCTATTTAATTTTGATCTTTGCAGAGGTCCCAGCCAGGATGTTGGGTGGTTTCTTTTCCTTCAAACAAACGTCCTTATTGTGCATCCAGCTGACCTGCTCAGAAACACAGAACGATCAGTACTATCACCACGTCTGCAGGACGTTACACCAAAATATTTGACAGACATGATTTCTGGATCCTGGAGAGCTCAGCCAGTGGTTGTCTTTAAAGACAGAGTCCTGAGATAAAACAGACTTCAATCACAGAAACAAACACAAGTAAAAAGTTTCTAAAACTTGTGGTTTATCAAATATTGGCTGATAGAATAATGAACTTGCAGGAAAACAATTGAACTCTGGGGCTTAATGGCATGCTGTTCTGGATGTCTATTGACATCCAGTCACTTTTGGTCCATACTGGCATACTGCTTTATTTCAATTAATCTTCTGGATCCAAAGTCAGTGTGTAACTTAGAGTCTCATTCATGGGCACATCACTGTGGAGTAAGGTGAGTGTTACTGGCCAAATCTGTCAGAAATCCCACAGTTTATAACTTTAACAGTAGATCAGCTTCTTCTGCAACCTCTGGAAGGCATCTTTGATTTCCTTGTTCCTCAGGCTGTAAATCACGGGATTCAATACGGGGATCACCACAGTGTAGAAGACCGATGCAAATCTGTCAATGCTGGGGGAGCCACCAAAGCTGAAGGTCAAATAGACAAAGACACTGGAACTATAGAAGAGGGAAACAGCTGTCAGGTGAGAGGCACAGGTGTTGAATGCCTTAGACCGGCCTGTAGCTGATGTGATCTTCATGACAGACATGATTATATAGACATAGGAAGTCATGATAACAAGGGCATTTGCTATCCCAAAGGTCATTGTTAATATAGCAGTCAGGACTTGAATGAAGAAAGTGTCAGTGCAGGATAGAATTAGCAGCTGGGGCATGTCACAGAAGAAGTGCCTGATGACATGGGGGCCACAGAAATGGAGCTGAAGCAAAGCACATATTTGAAATAAAGAACCTGTGAGTCCAGCCATGTAGGATCCCAGCACCATCTGAACACAGAGGGTGGGTGACATGATTGAGGAATAGAGCAGTGGATTACAAATGGCAGCATACCGGTCATATGCCATGGCCGTCATGAGACAAGACTCACTCAGCCCCATGGTAGAAAAAATAAAGTACTGAAAAACACAACCCATGAGGCTGATAGTTTGCTGCTCCTGGAAGAAGTTGGAGAGCATCTTGGGTACCGTGGAGCTGACATAGCAGAGATCTATGAAGGACAGGTTACTGAGGAAGAAGTACATAGGCGTGTGCAAGTGCAAATCCAGGCTTATTAACATGAGGAGAGACAGGTTCCAGGTGAGACCTGTAATGTAGATGAGCAGAAATGTAACAAAGAGCAGTGCTGTGATTCTTGGAAAATCTGAGAATCCCAGGAGGATGAACTGGGTGATCTCTGTAATATTTCCTCCCAGAATCATTGCCTCAGTGCTCCTGAAATCAGGAAAGAAAGAAGAGAGGACACTCTTGACGCATGTGAAATTATATCATTACCATTTTTTTTATCTTTCTTATCTCCAGTGCATACTGGAAAGAGAGACATAGGTCACAGTCTTTCTGTGGAAAGTCCCCTCTTTTCAAATTTTCAGGAACCCACTTTATGCTATGGATTGGCAACTTATTAGGAAGTCTTGTTAGAATTATGAGTTAAATTGACTGGTAACTATTAAAATGCCATAGAAATGCTAAAGTCATTAAATTGAAATACAGAACATTGATTGAACTACAATGCTGTTATGACTGGGAATGCCAGGATGTGTAGAGTTGTTCTAACTAACCATATTCCTGACACTTCTGTTATCAGCTCTATAGAGAGGAAGGCATCCTTATCTCTAAACAGGTGTGGATTCAGACCCAGTGTGCATGCAGGATGGCCTACCTACAGCTAAGAGGATAGAGAGCTTTCACTTTAATTTGCTTGCTTTTGGCATAGACAGAGTTAAGGGGCAGCCAGTGTCAAATTATGATGGGATAGTAAGACAGTTTCAAAATACTACAAGGTTATCATTTTTCTTCTTTTTTTGTTTTATTTCCTTCATCCTTACTTTTCTTTCTGGTAGATATCAGCCAGTTAGTGCTCACTGATGGGTTTACAGTAGATAATACCCATGGCTTTGCTTGATTCCACAATTGTCCTTCCTTGCAAGGAAATAATTGACTGATGATTACAGTAAAACATTTCATAAAAAATAATAATCAAAAATGAGATAGAGGGGCTGGAGATGTCACTAAGTGGTAGAATTCTTGCCTTGCTTACACAAATCCTGGGTTCAATTCTCAGCACCACATACAAAAATGACACAGAAAGACCTTGACAATGAAAACTATAGTACTCTGAAAAAGGAGTTTGAATAGGATACCCTAAACATAAACATATCCACTGATAGGTAAGCCAGTATAATAAAAATGAACATACTTCCAATCTTTTGTATAGATTTAATGCAATTCCAGTCAAATTACCAGTAATGTTTCTTATGGAATTGGCAAAATCAGTCCCAAAATCCATATGGAACCAGGAGAGATGTAGACTAGCAAAGCAGTTCTGGGCAACGTAGCCAAGGCAGAAGGCATCACAATCCCAGACTTTAAGTTATAATACAAACATACAGTAATAAAAACAGCATGCTTTTGAGAAAAACAGCCAGATTTGTGGAGTGGTGGAACAGAACGCTCTGGGTACACTCAGTTACACTGACTTTGACAAAGAGACCAAATCCCTTCATTGGAGGACTTAGCCTCTTTAACAAGTAGTCCTAGGAAAACCAGCTATTAATATGCTGAAAGTGGAATCTAGACCCATATTTCTCAGTGTTCACTAAACCAAAATCAAAATGGATTAGAAAAGATCTCAACATTAGAGCAAAAACAATCTGCTAAAAGTAAAAATAGTCAAATCTCTTGAGGGCCTAGGTATAAGCCCAGACTTAATAAACAAAACTTTGGTTGCATTTACAAAGTCAACAAAAAGGATAGCACCAAATTAAAAAGGTTTTCCACAGTAAAGGAAACCACCAGCTGAATGAAGAAACAATCTACAGAATGGGAAAAGTTTTCCAGATACTCCCAGATACAACACTAATATCTAGAATTTATAAAAAACTCAAGAAATCTAGATCTTTCCAAGTTTAAAGGCCCAATAAAAAATGAGCATCTGAAATGAATGGACATTTATCATATAAAGAAATATGAACAGCCATAAATATATGAAAAAATGTTCATAATTGCTATTCTTTAGAGACATGCAAATTAAAACAACACAAAGATCTCATCTGACCCCAAAAGATGGCTACCATTAAGAAGTCAACTGATAGCAAATGCTGGAGAGGCTGTAGGGAAATTCTCCATTATTGATGAGAATGTAAACTGACCAACACTATGGAAATCAGTATAGAGATTTTTCCAAAAACTAAGAACAGATATTCCATTTGATTTAGCTATTCCCCTTCCATGTATTTTTGCAAAAGAGTTAAAAGCATCATATCACTATAAGGTATGCATACCCATGTTTATAGCTGCACAATTCATAAAAGCTAAAACACAAAAAAGTCTGTATATCCATCAACAGATAAATGGATAAAGAAATTATGATATTTATACGCAATGGTATAGACCATCATGAAGAAGGATAAAATTGAAGCATTTATAGGAAAATGGATGCACCTTAAGACCATAATATTAAGTGAAGCAAATCAGATAAACAAATTTAAACACCACATGATTCCTCTTCTATGAAAAACTTTATATACTCCACTTGAGCCATAATGTTGCTAATTTTAACTATTCTGTTCAAAGTTTTCTATCTTCTTTGCTATCAGTTGCAGAGGGAGGTGTTTTGAAATTTTCAGTAATATTTGTGGCCCTGTTATTTTATCCAGTTTCATATTTCTGCTTTATGGAGTTAGATGCTTTAGTAAAATATGTGTTGAGATCTATCATTTCTACCCTACTGAGGGGCATGTGATGGAACTGCTCTACCCCACTGAGCCATGTCCTCAGGAGCACTTGATAAAGTTACTCCTTTAATTAAATGGTCTCTGACTGTAGACTTAAAAAGTATTGTTTAAAAAATCACATGCATTTTCATCTCATTTCATTGTGCTCTCACCACATATCTGGGTTACAAATGCTGGCAGCCATTTCTATGTCTCTCTACCAAGTACCTGCATCCAGAGAGCACTGGGGAATGTGCTTGGACTCACAGAGCTGGGTCCCCACTCATAGGTGAGCGTTCTGTGCTCTGATACATGCACTGCTCAGTAAATGTGTATTAAGTACACAAGTAACCAGGTCTTTCACCTGATTTGGATATAAAATAAGAATCTTTTTTTTGTATTTTTTTAAAATTTTAAAATGAGAAAAGAGCAAAAACAATGATATAGAATTTCAAAACAACATAATCAGAGAATAACAATTGTTAATATAGTACATATTGTTATCTTCACAGTAGTGGCCCATATTGCAAGATATAGGCATGAAAAGAAAGGTCAAACAATGAAAGTACAAACTGTTCTTTTTGATGAACTACCAGAGATTAGTAGCATAGTTATCTATCACATGTATATATGTATAAATAACTTTCCTCTTTTTCTTTTCTCCATTCCCTCATTCCAGTCATTCTTCATTTTGAGTAGTTTCTTCCTCTGTCTCTCTCACAATATCTGTTGCACATTTAGGATCTTATTTCTCCTCAATTTTTTACATCAGAGAAACAAAACAACTCTAATTTATTTCATTTCTGAGTTGTTTACCTTCCATTATGATTTATGAACTTGGAAACCTTTCTGTTTACATTTAGAATATTGTTGCCTATGTAATTTCTCAGGTATGTTATCTAAGATGAGTAATATTTAAAGAAAACATTTTGAATTTATAAATTTCACAGACCACATCCTCAAACAAAAAAGAACCGGTAAATTCAGTCAGAATAAGTCAAACTCCTGATCTATCAGCTGTGCTAAATTATATTACTTTTTGTTACATTTTAATGACACAAGTAGCCATATTTAAATGTGTTCTGTATAACTCACTGTTTTGCAAAAAAGAGTGACGTGTTGTAGATTGTTTTTCTCATTCTTGATGAAATTTATCTTTAAAATTTTCTTCTGTAATTTGGTATTCTGGAAAAAAGGTTAAATTGGTGGATAAACTGACTGCTTTGGATAAATGTTTTGCATTTGTTTACCATTTCCAAAGGCAATTTGGAAATGAACACCTGAGTAATAGAACTTTGATTGGAGATTTCACCAGAGCAATATAATTAATGAAGAAACACTTCTGGTTTTGACCTCATCAGATCAGTTTGAAAATGCGTGCATGGAACAAATACTGAAAGCCAAGATATTTGCTGAAGGAGAAAGAATTTAAGTAACAAAGGTTAAAGAGGCACATAGACCCATCACCTCTCTTTGCCTGGACTGAGAATCTCTGGTACCTCTGTTGGCAGCCTGATGTCTCCTGACCCAGCATCACCAAAGAGAACTCTGGAGAACTATTTGAAAACCTCTGAAGGCCTGGTGGAATTGTGCGACAGTACTCTGTCATGTCAGTAAGACTTCACCTGTCTCTCATTGCTCAGAGGTCATGAATCAAAGGTGTGCATTTACAAGGAGTTGAGTTATTAATTGTTATTACTTTACAAATAGAATTCCAAAAGGCAAAAATTAAACTAAGGGAGTTCTGGGGATGGAGAAATCGAGAAACATAGGCAAGGATGTTTTGATCCTAGGATTGCTGCAACTCTGTTCCCCTGAAGTTCAGAAATTATTATTATTGCATTCTCAGTTTCTGACTTTAAAAATTGATCAAGCTCTTTGGACATTATCTTACTTGGCTTTCAATACTCCTCTTATTCTCCTTTTACATGTTAAAAAATCAGAAAGTAACAGAGTTCAAGGTCACTTTCTTAAAAACTTGACCCCTGATTTTTAACTTTCATTTTATTACTTGCACTTCTGGGTAAAGAGGAGGAGAAGTAGAGTAAGGGCCTTAAGAGCAGGGCATAAAAATGAGGGAGAGGGGAGGGCTGAAGAATGAAAAAGACAAATTCCCATAAACATTTTCCATCTGGATCCTTGGATCTTGAAATAGCACCCACTCCCCTAAGTTTATGCACTGACCTGAACCCAGATCCCACAAAAAACCGAAGTTCCTGCCAAAAGTTGAAACTGTTTGTCTCTTTTCCAGAGAGATTTAGCAAGTGGAAGCAGTTGCACTCTTAGACAGGTGAGTTTGGCCACCACTTTGGCCCCTCTCACTTTCCCAGAAAGAGAAATAACAGTGCTGTGTGTGTGTGTGTGTGTGTGTGTGTGTGTGTACGCATGAATGTGCATGCATGTGCATGTTCATGTGTGGGTAGTCTCTTAAATGTTTTACTGAGAGCAAAGATGAAAGGAGAGACACTAATTATGGCAGAAACAATGCATTCCCTTGATCTCTGGTGTCACAGTTGTCATGGTATTTTCCCTGCTGGGTATTTCATGCCCTGGTTTGCCAAATGCATCAATTGCCAACTTCCCTGTGGTCCTATCATAATCTCAGAAATGTAACTTTACTGACTTCAGAGTCATTTGATCTGCAAAGGACATAGTGACCTTATTGTCCAAAACTCTCCATTTCCAGGTATAGAACCTGAGGTCGTAGATGTTAAGGAATTTTCCCAAAAAGTTACACCAAGTTGATGACATAACTGAGTAACAATACATTAGATACACATACACATCTCTCCTACTGAAGCACTTTCATTTTATAGAGACATATGCATGTGTTTCCTCAAATGCCTGAAATGTGTTTGTGAATGCCTGTGAGGCACACAGTCACAGCAGTAGTCCTGTCAATCAAACAGTCATGGTGCTGTTTTCTGCATACAGGTGAGGCAATCAAGGCATTTAGTGTTTCCTCTCAAAACACTAAATCACAACAGAATCACAGCTTATCCTGCTTATGACTGTGGGATGATGCCTTCCCAGGTTTTTCCATATATTCTGATTTGCAAATCAGTTGTATGATTTGTGCAAATGGTCCTCTCAAGCCACAGAACCAGTAGTTGTAATACAGAGTAGTTAACAAGAAGTAGGGAGGAAGATCTTTGTCATATTTGAAAGGGGTAAAGAGATGAAGAGAGGGTGGAGGAGGGGAAGGGTTAGAAAAGAATTAAGAAGTGTCATGTACATATAAAACTCACCAAAAGGAATGTAATCTTACATAGTAGAAAAATATGTTAATAAAAATAGAAACAGGAAAGTAACTTTTTCAAATAGAAAAGAATAAATTAGATGAAGATTCCAAAGTACTTAAGAGTGCATAGTGGGATCAGCGATTCCTGAACTCTGCATCATGTTGGAACTTTGGGTGCTTGAGAACAGGCTGCCCACTCACCGCCCTGATGAGCAGCTGGTGGCCTGGCAAACCACTAGCATGCCAGGGCGAGAACTATCAGCAACTCCTAAGCTCTGCATCATGCTGGAACTCTGGGCACTGGGAGAACAGGCGGCCTAATGGCTGCCCCTGGTAAACAGCTTGGGGCCTAGCAAATCGCCAGTGCACCTGGGCAGGAATGATCAGCAGTTCTCGAACTCTGCATCATGTTGGAACTTTGGGCACTGGAGAACAGGCGGCCCACTCGCCGCCCTGGTGAGCAGCTGGTGGCCTGGCAAACCACTGGCATGCCAGGGCGAGAACTATCAGCGACTCCTAAGCTCTGCATCATGTTGGAACTCTGGGTGCTGGGAGAACAGGCAGCCTATTGGCCGCCCTGGTAAGCAGCTGGGGCCCTGCCTGTGCGAGGGCTAAGAATCAGACATTGATCCTTATCCCCCCATTAGCAAGTAAGCACCATTGGTCTGAATATCTTTTTGGAGGATGAATGTATACAGCATGGCAAATAAGGGGGATTTCCTTCTACCATCTCTTTGAAGGGAAATTTTTTTTATCACTGTTTTGCTCAGTTTTGATTAATAGTACTGCTTTATTCAATATTCTATTTTTAAAAGTTATATATTTCTTTCCATTTTCCTCTACTTGATTCAAAGAACAGCTAAAGTGAACAAAATGGGCTGTACTTTTGAGCCCACTGCTTGTGTCCTGATGACCTGTTCTGCTGTTCTGTGGTAGTTTTATTGCAGTGCAGTCACATGGGTTTGTTCTGTCTTGTTCTTCTGTATTTTGCTACCTTCAAAAAAAATTTTAAAAAACTAGATTAGAAAATAACAAAATACCTCCAAAAATCTCCCAACCCCACCAAAGCTAATCCATGGATCATGGATGAGGAGAAACTCAAAAACAATTCAACAGAAATATATAAGTTGATTAAAAGTATATAACAACAACAAAACAAGTCAGTAAGGTACTGAGCAACCTGAAACAGGATATAACTAAGCAGATAATGGACTTAAAAAGTAAAAAGAAGAAAAGAAAGTGCTCTAGAGGATTTGGCTGCATGCATGTTTGAGTGTGTAGGATTGATAACCATGTTGATAAGTTGTTACTGGATCATTGATCTTCTTTGAAGTCTCACTGTTTGAATGTACACTTTGTATTCTTTATTTTTGTAAATTTAACAACTAGGTCTAAGAAGACAATATGTAATTTATAAACTAGTGATTTCTTCTTTTTTTTTCTGAAATTCTGTATTGTTTCTACCCTTTTTTCTGTTTTGCTTTTTTTCTCTTTAAATAAATTTTAAAAAAAAGAGTGCATAGTACACAACATACATTTTACTGACTAGTGGCACATGTAGTTTCTGTGCCCTAATTTGGAGATACTCCAAACATATTTTCTGCATTTCAAATCCTCTAATAAGCATCATTAATACTAATATCTACCTATGGCTATTCTCATAAATGTTGTGGCTTTTCTTAGAGAATGGAGTGGAAGGAGCTTATCTACCCTTCCAGTTCTAGTTGGCCCCATTCTTGGTTTGATCAGCTTCAGTCAAACATATTGAAATCACCACTGAGAGCCTGCAGTCTCCTGCACTCCACCCACAAACTGAAAGTTCACCCAGCGATTTCCATCCCATCAGGAAGCCTTGGCATCTTGCTGGGAGATTGGTAGGGCCATGCTTAAAATTCTCCATCACCTGAGAACCCACAGGAAGGTCCCTCTGGATCTATTTGGTCCCCACCCAGTGAACCCCGAGTGTCCCCCAGCTTACTGCACTCCACTTCATGAGCCCAAAGTCCACAGTGATTTCTATCCCACAGGGAAGGCTTAGAGTATCATTTGGAGACTGGTAGGGCCCTGCCAAGTGATTGCAAGTGGCTGGGAGCCACCTGGTAGTACCTAACAACCTCCACTCAACTGGGGAAACTCCCTGCCATAGAGACAGATATTTTCAACTCAGGAAACAAGTAAGATCTTGCCTTCAGCTTCCCTAGGACATATAGGAAAATGACAAAACAGAAGAGCAAAATGCAATCACAAACCTCCATCCCATCCCAAACAAGACTAGGAGACATGGACATGCCTCAATGAAAGAGAAGATAGAGTTTCAGACCTCAAAGACAAGATTGCAACTATTGAATAGGAAAGGAAAGATCTTTGAAAAATAACAAGGAATCAGGATATAAAAATTCAACAGCTGCAAGATGATGCAAACAAAACAGCATAAGATTAAAAGGTATAAATAAAAAAGAAGGTGAAAAAACAAAAGATATCAAGAGGTTATTTACAGAAGCAATAGCTGAAAATTTCAGAGACATGAGAATGGAAACTGAGATACAGATAAGTGAAGCATATAGAACTCCAAATAGCCATACCCCAAATAAATCTATACCCAGACATATAATAATCAATATCCCAGAAATCCAACATGAGAATAGATTATTAAAATCTCTTAGAGAGAAGAGACAGGTCACCTATAAAGCAAAGCCTATCATAATCACAGCAGACTTTTCAACACAATGACACAAAGAAGTCAAGAAGAGTATGGAGTGAAGTACTTCAAATCCTAAAGAAAAACGACATCCAACCCAGATTGATGTACCCTGCAAAACTTTCCTTCAAAATGGATGGATAAATAAGATACTTCCATGATAAATAACAGCTGAAGAACTTCATGACTACCAAACCAACTCTCCAAAGAATAATGAAGATATTCTAGATAGACATAGAAAAAAACCAAAAGCAAGGCAAACAATTAACCAGAGGGGAAAGGTAAAGAATCAACATTAAAAAGATAACATGTTAAAAATAAACTAATATATACATAACAGTTATAATCATTAATGTAAAAATGGCCTCAATTCACTGATTAAAAGAAACAGACTGGCAGAATGGATCAAAAAGAGATCCAGATGCCCAGTGAGCTCCAAGCAGTGAGCAGGGCCCAGAATCCAACTCTAGGGCATGACTTCACACTGCAGGGGCATCCCAGCACATGGGGCAAACTCTGAACTCTGCTCCCAGCTGGTAAGACCACACCCTGCATCTAGAGGCAGCCTAAGAGTAAGGAGAGGGAACAGGGGCCTTAACAAGGCCATGTACAGTGAGCTGAAAGCAGCAAACAGGGCCCAGAATCCAACCCTGAGCCATGACTGTGCCCTGTGGTGGCATCCCAGTGCATGGGACAAACTCCGAACTCTCCTCTCAGTTGTAAGACCATGCCCTGCATCTGAGGCCAGCCTAGTGTGATTCAAGGGCCAAACACTAACTTGAAAGGGAAAAATGGCAAAACAAAAAAGCAAAATGTAATCTCAAACATCTAGCCCACCAGGAGCAAGTGCAGGAGACATTGAAATAGAGGACTCCAAAAGTAACACATCAGAAATCTCTGAAAAGATAGCAAGTGAAATGAAAAAACAACTCCATGAGGTTATAGAGCAAATCAAAGTAGAAGTACTCTCCCATGTAAAGATAAAAATAACAACCTTAGTAAAGGAGTTGTTGAATGTAACTAAAGAAGAAATAGAGAAAAAAGCACATGAGCGTGGGAAACTGAATGAAACCTTGAATGAGCAATACAGAAAACAAGCAGACTTCATGAAACAAACTCAAGGAGACATCCAAGAAACAAAAAATTCTATTGAAAGCATGTAAAACTGCTTAAATGAAGCTGAGGATAAGATTTTGGATCTTGAGGACAGGATCGCAATTAGTGATCAGGAAAGGATAGAACTTTTAAAAATAACAAAGCAGCATGAAATGACAATCCAGAAGCTCCATGATGATGCCAAGAGCAACAATATATAATTAATAGGCATTAGTGAAGATGTAGGATTCAATGCAAACCACATTCGTAAAATATTCACAGAAGTAATAGCAGAAAATTTCCCAAACATGGGTAAAAATCTTATATGCAGATAAGTGATGCATATACAATGCCAAACAGTCACAATCAACATAAATCTACACCCAGACACATAATAATTAATATCTCAGACACACAGCATAAAAAAAGAATACTAAAATCTGTTAGAGAGAAGGCACAACTCACCTATCAAGGAAAGTCCATTAGAATTACAGCAGACTTTTCAGCAAACCCTCAACTCAAGAAGAGCTTGGAGTGTGGTATTTCAAGCCCTGAAAGAAAACAACTTTCAACCCAGACTGATTTACCCAGCAAAACTTTCATCCAAATTTAATGGAGAAACAAGATACTTCCATGACAAAGAACAACTGAAGAAATTTACATCCACCAAATCAATCCTAGAAAGAATATTGAAAGACATACTACACAGAGCTAAAAATGACCAAATCCCCAGAACAACCACCAGGTAGGACAAGCAATTAAATAAAGGGAAAAACATAAAGAAACAATTGGATCATAACATGGCAAAGTTGAGCAAGTACATATCAGTGATATCCATAAATGTAAATGGCCTCAATTCACCCATAAAAAAGGAATAGATTGACAGAATGGATCAAGAAACATGATCCCACAATATGCTGTATACAAGAAAAACATCTGACCCAAAAGGAAACTCATACATTAAAAGTCAAGGGATGGAAAACAGTATTCCATGCAACAGGAACCCAGAAAAAAGCAGGGGTAACTATTCTATTTGCAGACAATGTGAACTTTAAACCTAAAATGATTAAAAGAGATAAAGAAGGTCACTACATACTCATTAGTGGAAAAATTCAAGAGGAAGAACTAACAATTATAAATATATATACACCAAACAAAGGAGCACCCAACTATGTAAGACAGATACTAATGGACATGAAAAAGCAAATGCACAAGATCACAATTATAACAGGGGACATTAGCACCCCATTGTTACAAAGAGATAGATCAGCTAGACAAAAAGTCAGCAAAGAAATAATAGAACTGAATCATACCTGCGAGCAATTGTACTTAGTAGATATTTACAGAGTGTTCTACCCTACTACATCAGAATACACATTCTTCTCAGCAGCACATGGGACATTTTCCAAAATAGACCATATATTATACCATAAAACATTCTTAAGTAGATGAAATTATACCATGCATAATATCTGACCACAGCACATTGAAATTTGAAATTAATGGCAAAAGAAATTGCAAACCCTGCACAAACACATGGAAATTAAATAACAACCTTTTGAACAACCAGAGGCCTTAGATGAAATTAAAGAAGAAATAAAGTAATACCTACAATTCAAGGAAAATATGGAAATAACATAATGTAATCTGTGGGATGCAGTGAAAGCAGTCTTAAGTGGGAAATATATAGCAATAAATTGTCATATCAAGAAAACAGAATGAGCACAAATAAACAACCTAATGCTCTGTCTCAAGCTTCAAGAGAAAGAAGAGCAAGCTAAACAAACCACAAGCTCATAGAAGAGAGGAAATTGTAAAGATTAGAGCAGAAATCAATGCAATTGAAACTAAAAAAAAATACAAAGAATTAATGAATCAAAAAGCTGGTTCTTTGAGGTAATAAACAAAATTGGCAAAACCTTAGCTAACCTTATCAAGAAAAAAAAAGAAGAAAACCCCAAATTCATGCAATAGGGACTGAAAAGGGGAAAATTACTATAGATCCCATGGCAATTCAAAAGATCATGAATACCTACTTTGAAAATCTCTACTCACCATAGAGTGGAAAACACAGAGGAAATGGACAGATTCCTATAAACATATGAACTACCAAAACTCAACGAAGAAGATATAGCAGTTTTGAACAACCCAATAGCAGCTATTGAAATTGAAAATGTAATTAAAAACTTACCAACAAAGAAAAGCCCAGGTCCTAATGGATTCACAGCTGAATTCTACAAGAAATTTAGAGAAGATTTGATGCCAGTACTCCTTAAACCTTCAATGAAATTGAGAAAAAATCAATCCTCCCTAAATCATTCCTGGAGGCAAGTAGTACTCGGATACCAAAACCAGAGAAAGATGCAGCCAAAAAAGAGAACTATATGCCAATCTCACTAATGAACATTGATGCAAAGATTCTCAACAAAATACTGGCAAATAGAATGCAGCAAATCATCAAGGAGATTACACATCATGACCAAGTGGGGTTCATTCCAGGAATGCAGGGATGGTTTAACATATGCAAATCAGTAAATGTAATACACCACATCAACAGAGCCAAAAGCAAAAACCACATGGTCATCTCAATACATGTAGAAAAAGCTTTCAACAAAATCCAACACATGTTCATGATAAAAACCCTTCAGAAATTCGGAATACACGGCGTCTACCTCAGCATTATAAAGGTCGTCTATGACAAACCAACAGCCAACATTATACTAAATGGACAAAAACTGAAAGCTTTCACTTTAAAACCAGGAACAATACAAGGATGTCCACTATCACCACTCCTTTTCAATATAGTTCTGGAAACACTAGCCAGGGCACTCAGACAAGAGAGGGAAATAAAAGGAATAGAGAAAGGAAAGGAAAAAGTTAAATTATCACTATTTGCAGATGACATGATATGTATATAGAAGACCAAAAAAAAAAACTCCATTAAAAGATTCCATTAAAAGACTACTAGAATTGATGAACAAGTTCAGCAGTGTAGCTGAATAAAAAGTCAGTGCTCAAAAATCAATAAGATTCCAGTACATAAGCAAAAAACTCACTGAGAGAGAAATTATGGAAATATCGCCCTTTACAATAACATCTAAAAAATGAAATACTTAGGAGTCAACCTAACGAAAATATAAAAGACCTATATGCTGAAAATTATACTACACTAAAAAAGGAGATAGAAGATACTATTAGGAAATGGAAGGATATTACTTGCTCTTAGATAGGAAGAACCAACAATGTTAAAATGGCCATACTCCCAAAACTGTTACACAGCTTTAACACAATCCGAATCAAAATCCATTGACATACCTCACAGATCTAGAGAAAACATTCCTAAAATTCATTTGGAAACAGAAGGAAACTATAATAGCAGAGGCAATTCTGGGAAAGAAAAGCAAGGCAGGAGGCATCTCAATTCTTGACTTGAAACAGTACTAAAAAGCCACAGTGATAAAATCAGCATGGTACTGGCAAAGAAATAGACCTGAGGATCAATGGAACAGATTAGAAGATGCAAGCACAACTACAAAGACACTCAGCCATCTGATATTTCACAAAGGGGCTAAAGATGTCCACTGGAAGAAGGATAGCCTCTTTAATAAACGGTATTGGAAAAATTCCCTCTCCACATGCCAAAGACTGAAACTAGATCCATGCCTATCACCATGCATAAAACTAAAGTTTTAATGGATCAAAGAGCTAAATATCAAAACAGAAACACTGAATCTACTGGAAAACAATGTAGGGAAAAGTCTTGGGGATATAGGGGTAGGCAGAGAATTCATGAACAAAATGCAAACTGCATGGGAAAAAATTCAAAGAATCAACAATTGGGAACTCATATTATTGAAAAATTTCTGCACTTCAAAAGAAATCACCAACAGAGTGAAAAGGATACCCACAGAATGGGAAAGAATTTTAGCCAGCAACCCCTCAGACAAAGTATTTATATCCAGAACATATAAAGAATTGAAAAACATCAAGCCCCCCAAATTCAAAGACCTTCTCCAAATATGGGCATCTGAGATATACAGTTCTTAGATGAAGATATACAAATGGCCAATAAATACATGAAGAAATGTTCACTATCACTGGTCATTCAAGAAATGCAAGTTAAAACAACATTGAGATTTCACCTCACTCCAGAAAGAATAATGGCCATCATGAAATCAGCTGATAACAAATGTTGATGAAACTGCAGGGAAAATGGAACACTGTTCCAGTGTTGGTGGGAGTGCAGAGTGGTAAAACCGCTTTGTAAATCAATATGGAGAATTCTCAGAAGACTAGGATTGGAAGTTCTATTCAGTACAGCTATTCCACTCCTGGGTGTTTTCCCAGAAGAACTAAAAAGGTCATATCACAGTGATATATGTGCACCCATGTTCACAGCAGCACAATTTGTAATAACTAAATCTTTGAAACAACCAAGATGCCCATCAACCACTGAGTGGGTGAAAAAGATGTGGTGTTTTTATACAGTGGAATATTACCCAGCTAAGAAAAGGATGATCTTGATGCCTTCATAGGTAAACGGAGACTTGAGACTATCCTCATTAGTGAAAGAAATAAGAAATATATTTATAAATATCACATTGTATCTCTAGTGTAAAAAGCAATAAGAACTATAAGAGCAACAAAATCCCAAATGTGTAATTGCTATTGTACAAAAGAGAAGAAAGGAAAGTGCTCCAAGGGATATAAAAGCATGTATGTTTGAGTGTGTAAAATAAATGACCATCTTGCTGAATCTTTTTTGGATCACTGAACAGAACTGTTTTCAGCCTCACTGTTTGAATGCCTACTATGTATCCTTTAATTGTGCAACATAAAAAACTATATCCAAGATGACAATATGTAATTTATCAACTAGTGATTTCTTAGTGCTTTTTCCCCCTTGTTTTTCTTTTTTTCCTTTGGAATTCTGTATTTTTGCTACCCTTTTTTCTGTTTTGTTTCTTTTTCTCTTTAAATAAAATTTTTAAAAAATCCAACCATATTCTGTCTATGAGAAACCCATCCAATCCAAAAGGAAACTCATAGACTGAAAGTGAAAGGATGGAAAACAATACTTCATGCAATAGGAACCCCCCCCAAAAGCAGGGGTAGCTATTCTATTTGCAGATAATGTGAACTTCAAACCAAGAATGATCAAAAGAGATAAAGAAGGTCATTGAATACTAGTTAGGGGAAAACTTCAAGAGGAAGAGATAATAATCTTAAATATATATGCATCAAATTCAGAAGCACCCAGATGAGAGCAGAAATCAATGCAATGGAGACTAAGAAAGCAATACAAAGTTTCAATGAATCAAAGAGTTGGTTCTTAGAAAGAATAAATAAAATTCATATGCCTCTAGCTAACCTTACTTAAAAAAAGGAAGGAAAAAAATACAATTCATGCCATATGGAATGAAAAGAGTGAAATCACTACAGACAGTATGGAAATACAGAAGATCATCAATACTTTTTTTTGAAAACTTCTACTCTCATAAGCTTGATAACACATAAGAAATGTACAGATTCTTAAAAACATATGAGTTACCAAAGTTGTAACAAGAAGATGTAAAACTTCTGAATAACCCAATTTCAATTAATGAGATTGAAAATGTAATTCAAACCTTACCAATTAAGAAGAGCCCTGTGGAATTCTACAAGAAATTCAAAAGAAGACTTAATGCCAACATTCCTTAAACTCTTCAGTGAAATTGAAAGGGAAGCAGTTTTCCCTAAATCATTCCTGGAAGTAGTACTCTAATATCAAAACCAGAGAAGGACCCAACCAAAAAAGAGAACTACAGAACTCCCTAATGAACATAGATGCAAAAATTCTCGATAAAATATTGACAAAAAAACATTGCAGCAAATCAAGAAGATTATACACCATGACCAAGTGGGATTCATCACAGGAATGCAGAGATGGTTCAATATATGCAAATCCATAAATGTAATCCACCATATCAATAGAGCCAAAAAAGGAATTACATGATCATTTATATAGATGTAGAAAAAGCTTTTGATACAGTCCAAAACTTATGTGTGAAAAGAACCTTACAGAAAATTGGAGCAGATGGTCTTCACCTCAATATGACAAAAGCCATCTATGATGAACCAACAACCAATATCATGTTAAATAGTGAGAAACTGAAAACCTTTTACTCTAAAATAAGGAACAAGACCAGGATGTCCATTACACCACTCTTATTCAATGTAGGGCTGGAATTACTGGCCAGAGCAATTAGACAAGAGAGAGAAATGAAAGGAGTAAGGATAGGAAAAGAAGAAGTTAAATTATCATTATTTGCAGATGACATGATACTCTACATAGAAGACCACCAAAACTCCATTGAAAGATTTCTAGGTATAATAACTAAATTCAGTAATATAGCTGGATACAAAGTCAACACTCAAAAATCAATAGCATTCCTAAACACTAAAAACAAACTCACCTAGAGAGAAATAAATGAAACCACACCCTTCACACTAGCATCCTAAAAATTAAATACTTAGGAATCATTCTAACAAAAGAAGTGAACAATCTATTCAGGGAAAATTATAATGCCCTGAAAAAGAAATTGAAGAGATTCTCAGAAAATGGAAAGACATTCCTTGTTCATGGATAGGAAGGACAGATATTATGAAAACGGCTATCCTCCCAAAATTGTTATACAGATTCAATGCAATTCCTATCAAAATACCACTAGCATACCTCACAGATCTAGAAAAATCATTCCTAAAATTTATCTGGAACCAGAAAAGACCTAGAATAGCAAAGGCAATTCTGGACAACAGAGGCAAGGCAGGAGGCATCACAATCCCTGACTTGAAATTATACTGCAAATCTACTGTAGTAAAATCAGCATGGTACTAGAATAAAAACCGACCTGAAGATCAATGGAATAGATTAGCAGATATGACTACAACAACAAACAAACTCAGCTACCTTATCTTTGACAAAGGGGCCAAACAAATTCACTGGAAGAAAGGTAGTCTGAATAAGTTATGCTGAAAAAACTAGCTCTCTATAGGCTGAAGACCAAAAGTAGACCTATGCCTGTCACCATGTACTAAACTAAAGTCAAAATGGATCAAAGATATAAATAGTAAAAATAGAAATACTAAGTCTGCTGCAAGACAAAGTAGGTAGAAAACTTGAACATGTAGGACTTGGCAGAGAATTCATGAACAAAAATCAAACTGCACAGGAAATACTTCCCAGAATCAACAGTTGGGATCTCATCATATTAAAGAGTTTTTGCATGTTGAAGGAAATCTCCAACAGAGTAAAATGGAAACCCATGAATTTTGAAAATATCTTTGTCAACTGTCCCTAAGGTGAAAGACTTCTGTCTAGGATGTAGAAATTATTAAAAAATCAGACCCCCAAAATTCAAAGACCCAATCCCAAAATGAGCATCTGAGATGAATACATAGTTCTCAGATAAAGAAATACAAATGGCAAATAAATACATGAAAGAATGTTCACCATTGTTCATTCAAGAAATGCAAATTAAAAGCACACTGAGATTACATCTTACTCCAGAAAGAAAGCTACCAACGACAAATGCTGGAGAGTCTGCAGGGGAAAAAGGAACTCTTATGCACTGTTTCTGCAACCACTGTGGACGTCAGTCTGGAGGTTCCTCAAAAAGCTGGCATTGGATGTCCCATTTGACCCAGCTATTCCACTTTGGGCACTTTCTTAGAATAACTGAAAACATCATATCATGGTGATATATGTACACCCATGTTCGTAGCAGCATAATTTTTATTAACCAGATTTGGAAACAATCCAAAAGTCCATCAAATGAGGAATGGATTAAAAAGATGTGGTTCTTTTATACAATGGAGTACAACACAGCTATTAAGAATGATCACATTGAAATATTTATAAGTAAAAGGATGCAACTTGAAAGCATACTCATAAGTGAAATATATCAAACTCATATGTATAAATACTGTATTATCTTCCTAGTGTAAGAAATGGTAAGAGTATTTAACATAAAATATCCTCAGTAAATACAGTTAATGGATAAGAATCTGCTCAAAGAAGAGAAAAAAAGTAACATCTCAAGGAAAAGGAGAAAAAAAGGAAGATAAAAGGAAAAACATCTAAATTTAAACACACTTAGATTAGCTAAGATGATTGTGCTACAAATTCTGAAAGTTCTTGGAACAAAACAACATTTATAGGACTGGAACAGTTTTGCATGTTTGTGTCTGATGATCTTAGGAACTCTTCTGAAGATCACTATGTAAAATAATAACCTTAGTTTTGTTCATACCACATTGTTTTGAAGGCCTATATACTCATCGTTTTGGGCTCTTTGCTATTGTTGTTTGTCTTTTTTGTTTCTTGTTTTTCTATTAATCTATTCTGTTTCATTTTGTTTTGTTTTTCCCTTAATGCAGAAAGATATGTATACATGTAGAGGTTTATACATACCTAGAACTTATCCTAAACAGTTTACAAGAATCGATTGTATTATGCATGATGAAGTGAACAGCTACTTTGCTGATTCTGTATCATCACTCTGTGAAATCTAGTAATGGTTTTATTCTTTGTTTAGAATGGTTTCAGTCTGTTTTGTATTATTTAATTTCAACATACATGAAGGTATGGACAGCTATTCTGAAGAGAACAAGAGACATTATGGCAGTCATTGTTGATTTTCCTATAGTCTGGTTTCGAAGGCCTGTAATGCATTCATTACTCTATTTTGATTGGTCTTATACTATTTTTTATTTCAAAGAAAATAAAACAAAAGAGGACAGATTTAAGCATAGGAGAACAGAACAATGCAATCAACACCGAACTTCACAAAAAGACAATTGGATATCAACAGTAGGTACCATAAAGTCTCTATCTTTGAAATAGTTGAGCATAGCTTCACATACAATAATATCAATCATGGCAAAATAGAATAAAACCATCCAAGAGAATGAAAGTATTATAAGGCATTATGAACCAAATAACAGAAAATGAACAATGGCTACTATATCTCATTTTCATAAAAAAATCATTATATTATTACACATATTAAAATCCAGTAAGACACAACATGATACAACCAATGATAACAGAAGAACAAAAGCATGTTAGAACATCAAAACAAGAAGATATTAAATCAGCAATGGCTGCCATAATGTCTAGATTTCTTCAAAGTAGCTGTTCACACCACCACTTATAATAAGATCAAACAAAACAGAATAAAACTATTCCAACCAATGAATAAAAACATTATAAAACTTCAACACAATATAATGTGGAACCAAGATTACCATAGAATCTTATGTGTTTTTACCATTTCTTACAGTAGGGAGACTATAAGGTATTTATACCTGTGAGTTTGATTTATTTCACATATGAGTATTGTCTCAAGTTGCATCATTTATTCATAAATATCTCAATGTTATCATTCTTATAGCTGAGTACTCCATTGTATAGAATTATCACAATTTTTTTTATCTGTTCCTTAATTGATGGGCACTTAGGTTGTTTCCAAGATCTGGCTATTACAAATTGTGCTGCTATAAACATGGGTGTACATATATCATTGTGGTAAGATGTTTTCAGTTCTTCTGGGAATATGCCTAAGAGTGGAATAGCTGGGTCAAATAGGACTTCCAATCCGAGATTTTTGAGGAATCTACAGACTGACCTCCACAGTGGTTGCACCAGTCTACACTCCCAAAAACAGTGCAGAAGAGTTTCTTTTTCCCCACAGCCTTTCCAGCATTTGTTGTTGGTAATTTTCTTGATCCTGGCAATTCTTTCTCGAGTGAGATGGAATTTCAGTGTGATTTTAATTTGCATTTCTCTAATGATCAATGATGATGAACATTTATTCATGTATTTATTTGCCATTCATATTTATTCATCTGAGAACTGTGTGTTCTTCTTGGATGCCCATTTTTGGATTGGGTCTTTGAATTTTGGGGGTCTCCTTTTTTTTAATTCTTTGTAAGTTTTAGGCAGTAGTCATTTGTCTGAAGACAGTTTGTTAAGATTTTTTCCCAGTTTGTGGGCTTTCTTTTCACTATGCTGGAGATTTCTTTTGACATGCAGAAACTCTAATAATACATGATCCAAGTTATTGATTCTGGGAAGTATTTCCCATGCAGTTTGTTTCTTGTTCACGAATTCTCTACCAACCCCTATGTCTTCAATATGTTTACCTATTTGTCTTCCAACAGATTTAGTGTTTCTGTTTTAATATTTAGATCTCTGATCCATTAAGATTTTAGTTTAGTACATGGTGAAAGACATGGGTCTAATTTTAGTTTTTGGCATATGGATAGCCAGTTTTTCCAGCACCATTTTTTAAAGACACTATCGTTCTTCCAGTGAACATGCTTGGCCCCTTTATCAAAGATAAGGTGGTTGAGTTTGTTTGTAGTTGTATCTTCTAATCTGTTCCATTGATCTTCAGGTCTGTTTTTATTCCAATATCATGTTGGTTCTATTACAGTAGCTTTGTAGTATAACTTCAAGTCAGGGATTGTGCTGCCTCCTGCCTTGGCTTTGCTGCTTAGAATTGCCTTTGCTATTCTAGGTCTCTTCTGGTTCCAGATGAATTATAGGACTGATTTCTCTAGATCTATGAGGTATGTTAGTATTATTTCCATTGGGATTGCATTGAATCTGTGTAGCAATTTTGGCATAATGGTCATTTTCACAATATTTATTCTTCCTAACCATGAACAAGTGATGTCTTTCCATTTTCTGTCATCCTCTTCGATTTCTTTTTTCAGGGCATTATAATTTTCCCTATATAACTCTTTTACTTCTTTATTTAGATTAATTCCTAAGTATTTCATTTTTTTGGATGCTAGTGTGAAGGGTGCGGCTTCTCTTATTTCTCTCTCAGTGATTTTGTTATTAGTGTAAAGGAATGCTATTGATTTTTGAGTACTGACTTTGTATCCAGCTATTTTGCTGAATTTATTTATTGTATCTAGGAGTCTTTCAATGGAGTTTTGGGGGTCTTCTATGTAGAGTAACATGTCATCTTCAAATAATGATAGTTTAATTTATTCCTTTTATTTCTCTCTCTTGTCTAATTGCTCTGGCTAGTATTTCCAATGCTATGTTGAATAAGATTGATGATAATGGACATCCTTGTTTGGGCCTGATTTTAAGGAAAAGGCTTTCAGTTTTTGGCTATTTAATATGATGCTGGCTGTGGTTTATCATAGATGGCTGTTATCATATTGAGGTAAAGGCCATCTATTCCAATTCTCTATAAGATTCTTATCATGAATGGGTGTTGGATCTTATCAAAAGCTTTTTCTACATCTATAGAAATGGTCATGTGATTTTTACTTTTGGCTCTATTGATACGGTGGATTACATTTATTGATTTATGTATGTTGAACCATCCCTGAATGCCTGGGTTGAATCCCACTTGGTGATGGTTTATAATCTTCTTGATGATTTGGTACATCCTGTTTGCCAATATTTTATTGAGAATTTTTGCATCTATGTTCATTATGGAGATTGGTCTGTAGTTCTCTTTTTTAGTTGGGTCATTCTCAGGTTTGGGTATTAAGAGTACCTGTCTTCTCTGTCTAACAGCTTTTAATATTCTGTTTTTATGGTGATTTCTGGGATGGTGATTATTATATGTCTGGGTGTAGTTTTCTTTTGTTTATGGCTGTTTGGAGTTCTATATGCTTCACTAATCTGTATATCAGTTTTCATTCTTATGTTTGGGAAGTTTTCAGCTATTACTTCTGTAAATAGCCTCTTGATATCATTTGTGTTGTCCACTTCTTTTTCATTTATCCCTATTAATCTTATGTTGTTTTCTTTGCATCATCTTGCAACTGTTGAATTATTATTTCCTGATTCCTTGTTATTTTAAAAAGTTCTTTCCTTTCCTGCTCATTAGCTGTAATGTTATGTTCAAGGTCTGAAATTCTATCTTCACCTTCATTGAGGTGGTTTTGGCAACTTTTAATAGAATTTTTGATTTCCTGTGTATCTCTTTGAATCTGCTTCATGTATTCTGTTTGTTCCTTATAATGTTCACTCAGGGATTCTATCTGTTTGCTTTGTTCCTCTAATTTTTTAGCTGTGTCTTCATTGGATGCATTCAGTATTTCTTTTACTACTTTTATCATTTCTTCTTTTACCTGGGAGATTATTTCTAATTTAATTTCCTTTATAACTTCCTATACTTGCTTCTTTATTTCAATTGATATCATTTCAGGTATTTCAGGTGCATGACTAGTATTTTCTTCTATGTATGTGGCTCCCAGTCTTTCTTGGGATGGGCTGGAGGTTTGAGTTTGCATTTTGGTCTTTCATTTTGTCATTTTCCTATATTTCCGTGTTTTGAGTGATGTTCCAAAACTTTCCCTGGATGTGTTGGAAATCACCTTCTTTGCCCTTGGCTCCTCCCAGGACTCAAGCAGCCATACTCTCCCTGGCCAGCACCAGAAACCTAGAACTCCCCTTACAGTGTAGGCCTGGCTCCTCTCTCCCTGCGGGTCTAATCTCAGAGGCACAGGCCTGGTCCCCTCCCCTCTTTCAGTGGTTCAGGCCTGGTCCCCTGGTTGAATAAATGTCACTGGGCATGGTCCACTTAAGCCCGAGAAACCTGTGCAGGCTAGTCCAGTGTCTTAGGGGGCTGGGTGGGCACCCAAGTACTAGGAGTGATGTATGAAACTCTGCCCCACCAGCACCGGGAATACGGAATCCCCCTTGCAGCACGTGCAGGCCTTACTATGTTGTTTTGTATCAATTCACTGTGTGTGAAGATACAGAAAACTATTGAGAAGAAAACAAGAGACATCATGATAGCCATTGTAGATCTCCTGTTGTCTTGCTTTGAAATCTGTGTCACTTATGTTTTGTTTTACCCTCTTTAAAATACAATAAGGAAATCACACATATGGATGAGAGTTCTCTCCTCATTTCAACAAATCAGTTTTACCCAGATTCATTGAGGACCCTGTCTTAGTTAATTTTCTCATTGATGAGTCAAAATACCCAACACCCAAGGTTAAAAGAGGACTTTTTTTTTTTTTTTTTTAGCTCACTGTATGTGGAAGTTGTAGTCTGTAATCAGCTGTCTCCAAGGCAGGGTGACACATGGTTGAGGGGCAACTGTTCATGTCTTTAGAAAACAGCAAAAGCATCAAAAGCAAACAGTGGGAGAGCCAGCCTCTTTTCCTTTCTTATATTGTAAACAAGCCACCCACCCTAGGGCAAGGGTAGCACTTACAGCATCTTTGTGTCCTCTTTTTTTTTTAAGAGTAGGAAATTTTATTGGAGAAGAGGAATAGGAATGGGTTAATGAGAAATAGGAATAGCTTCTGAGACACAGGAGGGGTCCCAGATGGGTTGCCCCATGGCCTCTTCTTGCACAGACTGAGGATGTTTACAAAGTGAAGACCTTGGACCCCTGCCAATTCATTTGGTTAAACTACTGACCTTCTCATATTGAAACCATGAATCAACCATTACAACATCCTATGGCATAAACAACCACCCTAGGGCATGTCTTCTACACCCACAATGTAGAACTGCTGAGTCACTTAGTTAAACTTCTAAACTTCTCAAGTTAATACAATGTATCAACCATCACAGACTGCTAGGTCCATCAGTGAGATATGGTTCTTGCCACTGGGATTTGATCTAGTGGCAATGACAAACATGTACAAAAATAATGTGATGTCAAATGGGATCTGTGAAGTTTTTGGGAGCTCATGAATATCCTCTTGTGCTCTAACAAAGTTTGGAAACTTGAGAGAACAACAGGAGACAATGAGATGAAAGTTGAAAGAGAGGCTTAGTTACTGACAATATTCTATTGGAGGATAGGGCTTTGATCCAGACCAATGGCTGCCCCAAACTGTACCCAAGGATTAGTCAGGCTAACAAGTAAGACTAGCTTACCCTGATGTGCTTACTGTGTGGCTGAAGAAAAGACAACACATTTTCAGCAGAGAGACATATCCACCCACACATAAAAAATAAATTACTTTAAAGATAACAACATGCACTGTATTAACTGTTATTCTATTATTTTGTAGTGAAATTTTTTGATACCTTTTTTCAAAAAAAATTAATTTAATTAAAAAAACACAGGGATGGAGGATTTAGCTCAGGGGCATAAGTGCCTGGCTTGCAAGTGCAAGGTCTTGAGTTTGATCCCCGGTACAAAACACATACATCTACTAATCTCTCTTAGTTCATCAAAAAGAACAGTTTGTGCTGTCATTGTTTGACTGATGACTTTTGTATCTAAATTTTGTAACCTGAGCAACTAGATCTGAGATAACAATGTGTAATATATTAACTAGTATTAATTCCCTACTTCATTTTTTTTTGAAATTCTGTATCATTTCTATCCCTTTTTTTCTGTTTTGCTTTTCAAAAAAAATAATAAAATAAAATAAACCCAGATGATAAAACACACACACACACACACACAGAAGAAAGATCAGGGAACCAAGCTAAGTTGTATAATTTAATTCCCAAGCTCACCAGTCCTTTAAGTCATGCACACCTTCCTAACAGTTTTTCTGTGAAAGGACACAAAACCAGGAGTCTCATCATAGTATAACTTCTCTGCAGAGTGAAGTGAATGGAGTCCATGCATGCTCAGGTGTCTGGGTTTCCTTCCTCTTCTCCAGAAAGAACTGAACTGAAATTCCATCCATGATCCCAGACCCCTCCTGGCCAGGTCCAAGGTACTGGACCACACAACTTGCTGGTCTCTCCAAGTCTTAGTATAGGCATTGGTTTCATGAAGACAGCCATTCCAAACCCAGGATCTTTCAGGATCATTGCAACCTGAAAGAAGAAATTAGATTAATTAAAATCTCTAAGAAACAATTTTAAACAGTAATGTTAGTGATCACTACTGTTAGATGTCATTTCCCCCATGGAAGCATTCTCAGATGCACTGGATGAGTTTAAACTCCTATGCTGATCTCTCTCAGTTTTTTTGATGCTACACAGTTATAGTCACATGTGATCTAATTCATGTCTGATTTCCTCCACCAGACAGCAAATTTCACAAGGATGGGAATCATATTAGTCTCTTCATTTGGTACTATAGAAAGCACTAAATATATATTTTTCTTTTTTCACTGTTATTCCTCAGAATTTCATTTTTTATTAGTGCAGATAATTATTGTTTGTACAGATTAATGAATTATTTGGCAGATTTGTACATACACATAATAATAAGTACATATCTTGGTTGATTATTATGATTGATTATTTTGAACATAATCAATTATATGACCAAATTATTGTGACTGTCACATTTGTCATATAAAATTAACTCAAACATTATGGGTAAACTTGTTGCCCTAGGTATGAATGTAAGGACTATGCGTCAAATTCAGTGTTAGTACAGCCTAGGGAAATGGCCTTTGGGGAATTTCTCAAGCTGTCCTGCACAAGTTCATCACCACCTCATTAGATGTCTTATCATAATGGATGAGTGACTGTGGAGGAGAGGTGTATACATGTTGCTTAGCAACCTTATGATAGCTCCCATCACACCTGTAACATGGAAAAATCACATTTCTGGCAAATATTCAGTACAATTCCCTATGCTGATTATTATGTTATATTAGACCTCCAACCCAGCATCTTTGGTAATATTGAAGACTGCATGTGTTCAGATGGTAGAGAGCAGAGCAGTGACTATAGGGACCCTGGCAGGGTCACCTTCCTAACGCACATGTAGGTGAGGACACCTGAAAGACATACTTGCATGATCTCCTTCAGACAGCACTGGCACCATAGTTTGATGATTTTAATAGTGTTTGGCCTTTTTGTCCCTGAAAATATAAAATACCACTTTCAGTATTTTAATTATATCTCATTTTGAACTCACAGCTTTAGGTTGATTAAAAATCTGCCTCTAACATAAAATCCTAGGCTTTTTAAGACACATTTAAGTTGAAAGGTGATTTTTACATTAAACCTCATTCCATAAAGATGGGTTGGGCACCAATAATGTGTAGGAAAATAACTGGTATGGTTATTTTCTTTCTGAAAAGAAAGAAACTGGTATGGTTTCTTTCTTTCTGAAAAGAAGATTAAAAACTAATTGGGAACAGTGTGAAAACCACAAGAATATAATGATATTCCCATTGTGACGGCTTTATCTCCCATACTTGTAGGATAGTTTGAAGTTTACAATTTGTGCTTCTATACATTAAAAAATATAATTGACTTACATGGCAACACAAATGAGTATGAGATGTGGGACAAAGTTAAAAACAGATACAAGCTTTTGGGGAAACACTGCCTATCAAAAGCTAGCATCTGTTCATTTATCTACAAAAACTCTTGCTAAGTAAGTGATACTTGCCAGGTAGAACCTGAAAATTCTCTAGTGAAAAAAAGAAATTTCTGCAATTGGAAATTTTACCTTTGGAGGAAAAGACAGTTAACTGATATCTAAAATGCTAGGTCATCACTATCAAATCCCCAGTGCAGTGAGCCCTGTGCTTGTCATTTCATGGGAAACAAAGGCTGAAGCTCAGGTCACACAGTCAAAATTTAAAACTCTCCAAAGTGCTTCAAAAGCTACCCTGCTCAGAGCAACCTGTCTCTAGATTTGATAATACAACTCCAAGATTACAAGGTAGTCAGAAGTCACCTGATACTGAGTCTGGTAGCCTAGAACTTTCTAAGGTCACTGGCCAGCAAAGCAAGTTAGACATTACTGCCTCAAAAGAGAAGCCACCAGTACATAGCTGTGACCTCAGTTCCCAGAAATTCAAATTAACCAGCTGCAGGCTTTCTAGTAGATACCTTCAACTGGTGCCTCAAGGAGCCATCACATATGGAAAGAAAAACTAGAACTGTCCTTTCTGTGCAACTCTTTCCTCTTGAACCAACTTTCTTAGAATAATTTTGCAGAGACAGAAAGGAAAATAGACATTATATGAGAGCCTATATTCATGGAGAAAATCTTTTACTTCAAATTGTAAACAGGTATGTGCTGTTTAGTGATTTGTAAAATCAGAAGCCTTTTTAAGTCATTATAAAACTGGACTCAATACAATGTCCTTTTACAATTACTCAGAGATGACAACTGCTGTTAATGTGATATATATCCAGCATTCTAGACATGTAGATTTTCTTACCAACAGGTGTGCAACACCACACCCAGCTTCTTTCAAAAAAATATCATTGTAGCATACATTGGGTATTTTAACCTATTACTAAAAGGGAAAATCTTGTCATGGTTGACAATATAATTGTCAGGTACAATTCTATATTATCAATTTGAATAGCTGCAAATGCTAACTTATGCTATTGTACCATACATGCTAAACCAATTTTGTATTTGAGATGTTAAATTCTAATTTCTTCCAGGTTAAACTATCCTTTGGTAAGTTTTTTTAATACATAAGCATTTCGTTTATGAACTTTATAGTATAAATTCTTAAAGTGGAATTTCTGCCAAGATCTGTACATTTTAAGCTTGAATGCACATTTTTCAGAATGACCAAATTTTGTTCCTGTGTTTTTACTATCAAGCCGTTATGAAGGTGTATCTTTCTCCACATTTATGCCAATGATGGTCCTTTTCAGATTTGGTCAATATTATAGATGAAAATTATATTTTACTGAAATTCTAATTGGTATTTCTTTAATAAAAGTCTGATTGCTTTTCCCATGAGTCAGCGCCATTCATGGACTGTGGGGGAAGAGAACAAGAAATAAACAAGAAGCAAGCCCCCTCCTGTGTACAAGTACCATGTGCAGGCTGCTGACACAGGGAGACTTCAAGACCCCAGCCCCTTCCAGTGTGCGGGCTGGGAAACAACAAGAGCCAATACACACAAGCACACAAACACACACGCAGAGAGAGAGAGAGAGAGAGAGAGAGAGAGAGAGAGAGAGAGAGAGAGACCCCATAAGCAACTGGCTGATCCAGAGAAACACAGGCTGCAAGGATAGCTATTGAGGTGAAATGCAATTTGATGTTTGTGGTATTTGGTATTTCACTGACTTTGTAGGTCTAGGGCCAGTGGTCTGATCATCTACTCAGAGGATCATGGTAAACATAGTGGCATCTATGGGAGATCTCCTTCTGAAGGTGGTAGCCATTATTAATTCGCTATTACCTTGTTTTGAAGTCTTGCATCATTTTCATTGTTTCAATGGGTTAGGTTTTATTCTGTTTTGCTTTGTTTGATTTTGTTATTTTTTTTATTTAAAGAAAAAAACAGGAAAAAGGTAGAAATATTACATAATTTCAAGGAAAGAAGATAAACAGTAAGAAATCACTAGTTGATACATTACATATTGTTCTTTTAGAAATAGTTATGCAAGTTACAGGATTAAAGCACATAAAGTGGACACTAAAGCAGTGAGAGTGCAAACAGTTCTGTTCAACAATCACACAAGAACCTAGAAATATGGTCATCAAACCCACACGCCTAAACATACATGCAGCTATATCTTTTAGAGCACTTCCTATTTCCTCTTTTTTTACAATAGCAATTACACAATTTTAAAATTTTATTTAAGCAGAAAAAAGGTAGCAACAATACAGAATTCTAAAAGAAAGAAAGAAAAAGGAGAAGGTGAAAAAGCCCCATTAAGAAATCAGTAAATTATAAATTATGTACTGTCATCATGGATGTAGTTGTTCAAGTTACAAAGTTAAAGGGTACATAGTAAATACTTAAACAGTCAGACTACAAACAGTTCTGCTTAAATATCCAACAAAAATTCAGAAATATGGTCATCTATTTTACACACTCAAACATACATGCAGTTATATCCCTTGGAGCACTTTCTTTTCCTCTCTTTTTTATAATAGCAATTACACATTTAGGTCTTATTACACTTGTAGTTCTTATTTACTTTTTACCCTAGAGACACAATATGATATTTATAAATATGATTCTTATTTATTTCACTAATGAGGATAGTCTCAAGTTGTCTCCATTTGCCTATGAGTGCCTCAAGGTCATCACTTTTTATAGCTGAGTAATATTCCATTGTATAAAAATGCCACATCTTTTACATCCACTCTGCAGTTGATGGGCATCTTGGTTGTTTCCAGGATTTAGCTATCACAAATTGTGCAGCTATGAACATGGGTGCACATATATCACTGTCATATGAACTTTTCAGTTCTTCTGGGAAAATACCCAGGAGGAGGATAGCTGGATTGAATGGGGCTTCCAATCCTAGTCTTCTGAGAATACTCTATATGGATTTCCATAATGGTTGCACCAGTCTACATTCCCACCAACAGTGGAGCAGTGTTCCTTTTTCCTGCAGCCTAGCCAACATTTGTTATCAGTTGATTTCTTGATGGCAGCTATTCTTTCTCGAGTAAGGTGGAATCTCAATGCTGTTTTAATTTGCATTTCGAGAATGACCAGTGATGGTGAACATTTCTTCATGTATTGATTTGCGATTTGTATGTCTTTTTCTGAGATCTCTATGTTCATCTCAGATGCCCATTTTTGGAGAGGGTCTTTGAGTTTGGGGGGCTTGATGTTTTTCAATTCTTTATATATTCTGGACACAAGTCCTTTGTCTGAGGGGCTGCTGGTTAAAATTTTCTCCCACTCGGTGGGTTTTCTTTTCACTCAGTTGGTGATTACCTTTGAAGTGCAGAAACTTTTCAATAATGTGAGATCCCATTTGTTGATTCTTTGAAGTGTTTCCTGTGCAGTTTGTGCTTTGTTCATGAATTCTCTGCCTACCCCTATGTCTCCAAGACTTCTACCTACCTTGTCTTCCAGTAGATTTAGTGTTTCTGTGTGAATATTGAGGTCTTTGATCCATTTAGACTTTAGTTTTGTGCATGGTGATATGCATGGATCTAGTTTCAGTCTTCAGCATGCGGAGAACCAATTTCTCCAACACCATTTATTAAAGAGACTATCCTTCTTCCAGTGGACATAGCTAGCCCTTTTGTCAAATATCATGTGGCTGAGTGTCTTTGTAGTTGTGCTTGCATCTTCTAATCTGTTCCATCGATCCTCAGGTCTATTTCTTTGCCAGTACCAAGGTGATTTGATCACTGTGGCTTTATAATACTGTTTCAAACCAGGAATTAAGATGCCTCCTCCCTTGCTTTTGTTGCCTAGAATTGCCTTTGCTATTCTAGGTTTCTTCTGTTTCCAAATGAATTTTAGTAGTGTGTTCTCTAGATCTGTGAGGCATGTCAATGGTATTTTGATTGGGATTGCGTTAAATCTGTATAACAGTTTTGGGAGTATGGCCATTTTCACAATGTTGGTTCTTCCTAACCAAGAGCAAGGAATGTCCTTCCATTTTCTAATATCCTCTTCAATCTCCTTTTTCAGCATAGTATAATTTTCAGCATATAGGTCTTTTACATTTTTAGTTAGGTTGATTCCCAAGTGTTTCAGTTTTTTAGATGTTATTGTAAAGGGCGATATTTCCATAATTTCTCTCTCAGTGAGATTTTGTTTGTGTACAGGAATGCTATTGATTTCTGAGCATTGACTTTGTATCCAGCTACAGTGCTGAACTTGTTTATTACCTCTAGCAGTCTTTTAATGGAGATTTTTTGGGTCTTCTATATAGAATATCATGTCATATGCAAATAGTGATAGTTTAACTTCTTCCTTTCCCATCTCTACTCCTTTTATTTCTCTCTCTTGTCTGATTGCCCTGGCTAGTGTTTCCAGAACTATATTGAAAAGGAGTGGTGATAGTGGACATCCTTTCATAGATGGCCTTCATAATGTTGAGGTAGACGCCGTATATTCTGAGTTTCTAAAGGGTTTTTATCATGAACATGTGTTGGATTTTGTTGAAAGCTTTTTCTACATGTATTGAGATGACCATGTGGTTTTTGCTTTTGGCTCTGTTGATGTGGTGTATTACATTTACTGATTTGCATATGTTAAACCATCCCTGCATTCCTGGAATGAACCCCACTTGGTCATAATGTGTAATTTCCTTGATGATTTGCTGCATTCTATTTGCCAGTATTTTGTTGAGAATCTTGCATCAATGTTCATTAGTGAGATTGGCCTATAGTGCTGTTTTTTGGCCGCATCTTTCTCTGGTTTTGATATCAGAGTAATACTTGCTTCCAGGAATGATTTAGGGAGGATTGCTTTTTTCTCAATTTCATTGAAGAGTTTAAAGAGTACTGGCATCAAATCTTCTCTAAATTTCTTGTAGAATTCAGGTGTGAATCAATTAGGACCTGGGCGTTTCTTTGTTGGTAAGGTTTTATTTACATTTTCAATTTCAGTAGCTGCTATTGGGTTGTTCAAAACTGCTATATCTTCTTCGTTGAGTTTTGGTAGTTCATATGTTTCTAGAAATCTGTCCATTTCCTCTGTGTTTTCCACTCTATGTGAGTAGAGATTTTCAAAGTAGGTATTCATGATCTTTTGAATTGCCATGGGATCTGTAGTAATTTCTCCCTTATCAGTTCTTATTGTGTGAATTTTGTTTTTTTCTTTCTTTTTCTTGATAAGGTTAGCTAGGGGTTTGTCAATTTTGTTTATTGTCTTAAAAAACCAGCTTTTTGATTCATTAATTCTTTGTATTTTTTTTTAGTTTCAATTGCATTGATTTCTGCTCTAATCTTTAGAATTTCCTCTCTTCTATGATCTTTGGATTTAGCTTGCTCTTCTTTTTGTAGAAGCTTGAGATGGAGCATTAGGTTGTTTATTTGTGCTTATTCTGTTTTCTCGATATGACAGTTTATTGCTATATATTTCCCTCTTAAGACTGCTTTCATTGCATCGCACAGATTATAGTACATTGTTTCTATATTTTCATTGAATTGTAGATATTGTTATATTTCTTCTTTAATTTAATCTGTAGCCCACTGGTTGTTCAAAGGCTGTTATTTAATTTCCATGTATTTATGCAGGTTTTAAAATTTCTTTTGCCATTAATTTCCAATTTCAGTGCACAATGGTCAGATATTATGCATGGTATGATTTCAATAACTTTGCATTTATTTAAGAATGTTTTATGGGATAATATATGGTCTATTTTGGAGAATGTCCCATGTGCACCTGAGAAGAATGTGCATTCTGATGTGCTTGGGTGGAACACTCTGTAAATGTCTACTAAGTCAAATTGCTCACAGGTATGATTCAGTTATGTTATTTCTTTGCTGACTTTTTGTCTAGTTGATCTATCTGTTTGTGTCAATGGGCTCTTACAATCTTCTGTTATAATTGTGTTCTTGTGTATTGGCTTTTCATGTCCATTAGTATCTGTCTTATATAGTTGGGTGCTCCCATATTTGGTGCATATATATTTATAATTGTTAGTTCTTCCTCTTGAATTTTACCACTAACAAGTATGTAGTGACCTTCTCTATCACTTTTAATCATTTTAGGTTTGAAGTTCACATTATCTGCAAATAGAAAAGCTACCCCTGCTTTTTTCTGGTTCCTGTTGCATGGAATACTGTTTTCCATCCTTTGAGTTTTATTGTATGCGTTTCCTTTTGGGTGAGATATGTTTCTTTTATACAGCATATTGTGGGATCCCATTTCTTAATCCATTCTATCAATCTATTTCTTTTTATAGGTGAATTGAGACCATTTATATTTATGGATATCACTGATATATACTGGCTCAACTTTGCCATGTTATGTTCCAATTGTTTCTTTCTGCTTTTCCCCTTATTTAATTGCTTACCATACCTGGTAGTTTCTTTCTGTTGTTCTTTTGGGGATTGTGGTCATTTTTATCTCTGTTTAGTATGTCTTTCAGTACTCTTTCTAGGGTTAATTTGGTGGACATGAATTTCTCCAGTTGTTCTTTGTCATGGAAGGATCTTGTTTCTCCACTAAATTTGAATGAAAGTTTTGCTAGGTACATCAGTCTCGGTTGAAGATTGTTTTCTTTCAGGGCTTGAAATACCTCACTCCAAGCTCTTCTTGACGTGAGGGCTTGTGCTGAAAAGTCTGCTGTGATTCTAATAGGCTTTCCTTGATAGGTGAGTTGTGTGTTTTCTCTGACAGCTTTTCATATTCTGTTTTTATGCTGTATGTCTGAGATCTTAATTATTATGTGTCTGGGTGTAGATTTATGTTGATTGTGACTGTTTGGTGTTGTATATGCCTCACTTATCTGCATATCAGATTCCTTCCCCATGTTTGGGAAATTTTCTGCTATTATTTCTCTAAATACTTTATGTATGTCATTTCCCTGGACTCCTGTATCTTCGTTAATGCCCATTATTCTTATATTGTTGCTCTTGGCATCATCATGGAGCTTCTGGATTGTCATTTCATGCTGCTTTGTTATTTTTAAAAGTTCTATCCTTTCCTCATCACTGACTGTGATCCTGTCCTCAAGGTCTGAAATCCTATCCTCAGCTTTCTTTAGGCAGTTTTGCATGCTTTCAATAGAATTTTTTGTTTCTTGGATGTCTCTTTCAGTTTGTTTCATGAATTCTGCTTGTTTTCTATATTGTTCATTCAAAGTTTCAATCAGTTTCCCATGCTCATGTGCTTTTTTCTCTAGTTCTTGTTTAGCTGCATTCAACAACTCCTTTACTAAAGTTGTTATATCTATCTTTACATGGGAGACTACTTCTAATTTGATTTCCTCTATAGACTGATGCAGTTATTTTTTATTTCACTTGCTATCTTTTCAGAGATTCCTGGTGTGTTACTCTTGGGATCCTCTATTTCAATGTCTCCTATACTTGCTTCTGGTGAACTATATGTTTAAGACTGCATTTTGCTTTTTCATTTTGTCATTTTCACTCTGCCTGGTGTTTTCTATGTGTAGGAGGGGATCACACACACTCTTTTCAGACACACCAAAATCTTATAGTCAGTTGAAGGGGGATTTACTACTGGCCCTAGTTATCCCCTGTACACCTCTATTTTAGGGGTAAACTCACCACATTGATACAGTCAATCTGGTGTAGTCCAATGTTCACCACCTGGGAGCAAAGTTCCAAATTTTCTCACACTAACTGGATCCTGCTGAGATCTTCTGATATTCCAGGTGGGAGTGCGGGCCCATCTGTAGCAGTTTTCAGTCTTGGGAGGGCCTCCTTGATGTTCCCGGTGGTAGGGCGCGTCCTTGGTGGAGTTTCTGGGGAGCCTACTCCTGAGGCGGGCTTGTGCTGAGTTCCTGGTGGCAGGTTGATTTTGTTATATTTGATCACATGGACAACTATTTTAAAGATAGTAAGACATATGGCAACCATTTTGGATTTCCTATTGACTTGTTTTGAAGTCCTTTATTGTGATCAGTGTCTTATTTTATTGGTTCTGCTCTGCTCTGTTTTGTTTGATTTCTACTATGTCTGAAGGTATCTACAACTGTTTTGAAGATAACAAGGGATAGTATGGTAACCATTGTTGATTTCATATTGTTTTGAAATCCTCTTTCACTTACACTGGTTTTTTATGATTGGCTTCAGTTTTATTTTGCTTTTTATTTTAAAGACCTACTATAATTTTAAGTTACATGTGATTCTTTTTTATTTTAAAGTATCAACTTATTGATGTATAAGAACTCTTAAATATCAAAGATAAGAAGCCTGTATAGTATTATGTTTTAACATGTATTTTCCCATTTTCACCTATATTTAGCTTTTAACTTTTTTATAATGCTTTTGAAATACAGAAGTTTTATATTTCTAATTAGCCAAATCTCATAATTTCCCCATAATGATCTTCTAAAAAATATATAAATATTTACTTAAATTTTCTTCTAGTATTTGATCATTTTAATTTTTCATATTTATATTATTAAGATGGAAAAATCTTTAGTTTTCTTTTTCTATGCGAAATTAGAAGGTGTGCAAATTATTTTAACTTCCAACTCTCCATGAAAAGAAACCAGACACTCAAGTATAATTAGAATTAGACTCTTTCTTTATACATCCTTAATCATCATTTAAAATTAGAAAACTAGGGCCAGATTATAGCTCAAGTGCCTTCCTGGAAAGTGCCTTCCTGGCAAGTGCAAGGTTATCATTTGATGCTGTAAGTCCATTTATAGGCATTTGTCTTGAACAAATCAAAGACACATGCAAAAATATACTTACAGTGTGTATCACAGCATCATTTTAAAGCACTAATTAGGGCTGAACGTGGCAGACAGAAGAGGGTAGCTGAGGTCTTTTGAGGTCATTCACTTTGTGCACAGTAAGAAATCCTGACCCCATTACCAGCTCCCCACCATGGTTTCCCTACTTGCTGCTCATCTCTTGTCTCCCCACACAGATGTCCTGCCTGCCTATCTCCTTCCACCACAACCTTTACCACCACCACTGATCTGCACCCACTAGATTCCCATAGACCCAGAAAAGTTGGGCCCTACCTTCATAAGCAATGCACTGCAAATCACATTCCACCAAGGGCTGTGGGGATTTTACAGCAGAAACAATATTAAACATATGTGGCAAAAAAATGAAATGTAAATGAGATCCATGAAGTGACAATGCACAAAAAAACAGACAGTAGGAAATTAACCTACATGCATGTTATTTTGTGTAGAGAAGGCAAAACAAGGCTGTGTGGTTAGTTACAAACTTCTTGTTTTCTAAGCATGAGTCTTATCCATGTCCCAAAGGTGCACTTCCTCCTACTTAAGTCTAGGGTAAATATGTTACTGGGAGCCTCATATGGAGATAATTGAAGAGCTCCCACCCTCAGGACAGTTGTGGAATGGCTGCCCTTCCTTATAGAGAGACCTCCTAGTCAAAAAACAATAAAATAATTGTTAGTATCTGATTATATTTGCATAGGTCTTTGCTAGATGCCAATAACAAAAACCAAGGACCAGTTTTAGATCATGTGTTATTGGATGCCAGTACAGTACAGTTGGATTTTCATTGGATTGTACATCTTAACAATATAAAAAACATTGTTAAATTTTTACTTACAAATAAAGTGGCAACTCAATTTTCCAAAGAATGAAATTATTCTAACAGTTGGTAGAAATATTCACCATAGTTTTCTATTATGCCTCACATGATAAATCATGTTCCCAGTTCCCAGTGCCATACTCCTCACTCCAATTTATCTTCTCCCCAGTTTGATTTAGAAGAGGGCTTTCTTTTCCATGAACCACACCAACATCACCAAAGTGAAGGAGTTTGTCTTCTTGGAACTGACTCACTTCTGGGAGCTGGAGGTCTTCTTGTTTGTGGTCTTCCTGTCTGTGTATGTGACAACTGTTCTGGGAAATGTTCTCATTGTGGTCACCATCACCTGTGAGTCCAGCCTCCACACCCCCATGTACTTTCTCCTGAGGAACAAATGACTCCTGGACATTTTCTTTTCCTCTGTTACAGTACCCAAGTTCCTGGTAGATCTTTTGTCAAAGAGAGAAGCCATCTCCTACAATGACTGCATGACACAGATCTTTTTCTTCCACTTTGCTGGTGGGGCAGATATTTTTTCCTCTCTGTGATGGTCTTTGACAGATACCTTGCAATTGCCAAAGCCTTGCACTATGTGACCATTATGAGGAGAGAGTCTTGGGTGGCCTTGGTGGTGGTTTCTTGGGTAGGTGGTGGGTTGCATTCAGTTGTCCAGATCGTTCTTTTGCTTCTGCTCCCCTTCTGTCACCCCAATGTCCTAGATGTCTTCTACTGTGATGTGGCCCAGCTGGTGAAACTGGCCTCCATGGACACTTCTGCTCTGGAGCTTCTCATGATCTCTAACAATGGACTGGTGAGCTTGCTGTGGTTCTTCCTGCTGCTGAGCTCCTACACTGTAATGCTGGTGATCCTAAGATCCCACTCCAGAGAAGCACAGGGCAAAGTATTGTCCACCTGCGCCTCCCACATCCTGGTGGTGACTCTCCACTTTGTGCCTTGTGTTTACATCTACTGCCGACACTTTACCACCCTGCCCGCAGACACAGCTATGTCCATTAATAACACCATCATCACCTCCTTGCTGAACCCATTAATCTACACACTGAAGAACAAGAGATGATGTGGAGACTGCAGAGGAGGCTTGGGCCTGCTAAGAGCACTGAAGTGAGCTGCACGGCCATGTGGAGACCCAGCAGCTAAGTCTGGATGAGCCTTCTAAACTGCCAGCTTTGGAGCAGAAGGTGGCCCACTCGACTGTACCAGCTGGATGACAGGAACAAGAGGAACAGTTGAGATTGAACAACATTTGCAGTGTGATGTGTAGACTTTTTAGGAGAGTGGGCAGTGACAGTAAAACCAACAACCTCACTTCTGCTTCAGTGTCACCTGTTGCTGGTCTGTCTGCACTTACTCACTTTTACTACTTGTGACAGGGAAAAAGCATTGGGCCTATGCCATGATGATGATAGCTGTGCAGGTTAGCAGTGTTCCTGGCATTTATCAGCTGTTCATGCTCCTGACTGTCTTTCTCTCTGCTCATGTATGCACACATGAAGACTAGAGATGTATTTCATACATACTCTCTCCTGTGAATCTGTTAGTTCCAGTCCATTATTAAAACCACCTGTTCACTTTACATATTTTAGTCAATTGTGGATATTTTGGTATAAGACTTTTTATTTTTAACACTTTTTGTTTTTATCTCAGTGCATGCTTGCAGTGCATAATGAATACCTTCACTGTGAGGAGTCAGTATATGCATGTCACATATTCCAATACTTTTTATCCCTCTTCTTGTCCCCTCCTTCCCCTCCTTGCATCTCTTGGTCTCCTTCCTGTTTCCAAAAGATCTGTCTCCCTGTTTCCTACTGTTTGCCTTTTATTTTGTTTTTAACTTATTTATTCTTTGCTTTTCTCATATTAGCAAAACCGTATGATATTTAAATGTGTGTGTCTGATTTATTTCACTTGACATTAGGGATTCAAGGGGCATCCACTTTCCTACAACAGATTTTGATTTATTCTTCTTCATAAAAGAATGGTTACAGTATCTAAGTGTTTCACCAAAATAGAGGGAATGTTTTCAAATGTGTTGTTAAATTAGATGCATGAATGTGTACATTAGATTAGATGAATGAATCTATATATGGATGAATTTATTTCTTGTTCTTAGATCCATTATATTGTCTTGTCCACTGAAATTAACCTCAAAGTTGCTTGTACAGTTTAGGAAAATACTTGTATAAAATCCACAAGGACAGTTGTTTCTATGTTGATCTAAACTTTCTTTAACTCTGTCCCTTCTGTCCATTTCACCCCAAGACTCATAACTGACATAAATTTATAATTTTTGACTATGTATGCAATCCAAGATAAGTCATATTATTTTTTAAAAAATCTACCTGAGATATTCCTTCTGCTTTCAGGGCCTATGTTTTGTACAAGAAGAGAAAAAAGAACACACTGTATTTAAGCTCTTTTAGGAACAGTAGTGAGCCTGTACTGGAACCCATTCTCTGTCAAGGGAAATAATTCAGGAGAGCAGATATGTAGAGAAACCATGAATCTGCCTTTTCCTTCTGTGCTTACCACCATTTCCATCCTTTTGCTTCCAATATTCACACAAAAATAGGCCAAGAGAAGTAAAGAAGCTCAGGAAACAGAACCCTATTGAGCATGTGTTTTGCAAAATATCAAATTGTTGTAACATTTGACCAAGAATGTGTTAGAAGTTGGCACATGACACACATCCATGATCCACCCTGAGTCTTACAAGACAGAGTGTCATTGTGACAATGCACCCATTATTCCCCCAATTATTTCCCCAAGATGTTTTATGAATATTTTTCCTAACTGCTCACCACAAGGAAACCTAATACCAAATATATATTGTGTATCCTTTATGTATTGAGGACTTTTGATAGGCCACACATCACTGGAATCGCTAGCAGGCATTTGCTTCCTTCAGAACCAGTCGTTGTCCCTTTGGACATCAGACTGAGAATGAATGGCCATCTAACATTAGCTATTTTAAGAGACCAGTTCTCCCAAAACTTAGAGAATCACAGATTATATTTCTGTCTTCTGGGGCCTTGCAAAAACATGGAAAGGAGAGGTGTGTGTGTGTGTGTGTGTGTGTGTGTGTGTGTGCTTGCTTGTGGTAGTAAACTATTTAATAACTCCCACTGGAACACTTGACAATCAACACTGTCCATTTTACTTCCATGCTCACACCTAAATTCCCTTTGCTAATTCTCATGTGAGATTTGGACCTGAGAGATGAGTGCTTTTGATAGGGACACTTTTAAAAAGGCAAAGCAATCATGATGGTTCTGCCCTTCGGAGATGAAGGCTAAAGACAGGACACTGAAGTCTGATGCAATAATCCAAAGGACATCACCTTCACACACAGTGCTTCCCCTCTATCACATATGCTGAAGTCAAGCTGCCAGTCTTTGGCAGTGTAAATTTATCCCTAGATACCGGAGGATTTAGGTAAGGATACTCAAATGTCAGACTCTCAGATGTTATGGATTTTATACAAATATAATTACCACAAAACAATGTTCCAGGTGTCTAAAAAATGCAGAAATAGTTGAAAACTCTAATAACAAGAAATAAAGAAGTGGATGTTATATGTTGGGAAGACAACCATGCTCTCAGAAGAAGAGATTGAATCACAGATTGAATCACAGAGTAAGAGAAGGAAGTTTCTGAATGAAAAAAAAAATGAGTTGGATATGGTGCAGATTTTGTTTCAGTTTAGGATTTACCCATGGCTATCTAAACCTCTCTCTACCAAAGAGAAACTTCCTTTAAACAACCAAATTCCCTTACGAACTATGAAGCCTTCAAAGGCAGCTTTAGGAAAATCCTGACCCTAGGTCTCTGGGCTTCTGCCCCTCTGATCCAGAGATATCTTCATTACTAAAGCCACAGACACAAGGCTGAAGCTTTTACTCCATTCACCTGGTTCAACCACCTTGATTCAAACAAAACTAATCAAGTTTTTCCAAAGAAAGCTGTTTCTTCATGTGACAGCATGGTGCATTTTGCAATTGTCTTCATAAGGAACTTTATGAAGATATCCAAGGAAGATACAGTCTTCAGAAGAAAGGGAGAGAACAAGACCACAGAAATCCTGCCATGTGCCAGAGTTTAGCAATATTATCATATTTACTTGATCTGCAGAGAAGCAAATGATCAGCTCTCAGGTAAGAGCAAAATAATTTCTTAGCTTGTATCTGAAGATCTGTCTCACACAGACCCCTGCATTGATGGTTATCTATCCAGAGGTACACTCCTAGTTTAAGTTATTCATTGATCTAAAGACTTTCTTGAGCACTTATCATATACCCCACACAAGGTAAGGCTCCCACATTAGGGTAGATAAAGCACTGGAGAAACAGGATGAACTTGAGGGTTAGTAGGAAAATTATACAAATTAAGGAGACAGATAGGAAGTTAGTTCAAGGAACTAATACAGGCTCTGGAAGACAGGTCAGTTCTAGGAATGAGGGAGACCTGCAAGAGGGAGGCAGAGGGAGAGGCAGAGGTAGAAGAAGAAGGAGGTCATACCCATACTTTGCAGGACTTGATACTGCCAAGATGAAAATTCTTTTCAAATTTGTCTACAGTTTCAACTCAATCCCAAACAAAATTCTAGCAGTTCTTTTGGTAGAAATCACTGAATTGATTTTAAAGTTCCTAAAGAATGGCATAGAAATTAGAATAGTTGGAAAAAAACTTTTAAAGTAAACAAAACCCTTCCAGAAGTCCTCACAGAGGAAGACAATTTGAACATGAATGCTGAAGACTGGCATTTGCCAAGAAGGATGGGCCTGAGACTGTGAGAGTGAGAAGGAAATGGTAGGCAGAGAGAATAAAGGAATTAAGATCCTAAAGTGTGACCTTCCCTTAGTTTGTAGGACATTTGATACACTGAAACACAGGCTCCAAGGAAATGGGGCCCTGGGTGATTTCCCAGATAGGGGAAAATCTCAGATGTTGTTATAAAAGAAGTCTAACCTTTGTTTTGCTGGTGCTAGAAAACCACTGAAAAATTTCACAAGCAAGGTTAACAGATCCTGTTGCTGGCACAGTGACATCTTTGGAAACAACTGAGAGGAAGAGTTAGAGAAGTGTAGACTGAGCAGAAGCAAGCCATTTAGGGAACTTTGAGAGTAATCTAGGGGGAGATGATGCAGGCTCAACTGAGCACTAAGAAGATGGAGCATGCTGAGACAAGTGAGGAAGACAGAGGACAGGAGGGGTGGGTAATCTTGTGCCACATCCTAGTTGTTTGCAGTGAGGACAGTTCCCAGGCACAGTGTGCTGGGGAAGTGGCTGCACCTTCATAGGCTGAATGACTGGGGGAACAGGCCAGGATTCATCCTTTCCTTACCCCTGTGATGCCTGGGCTTTTGTCTGCACACTGCTCAGGCCAATGCTCCTCATGTGAGCACTGAGCCCAGACCCATCTGCCTGCACCACACCAAGCAAGGTGTTCAGGGCAGGGAAGCTCTTCCTCTGTGTCATGGCCACCATCCTAAGCCACCTCAGAAAGCACTGAGGTTGCGGGGCTTTAAGATGTGTTGGGCTGAAAGAAAAAGACCAACCTCACTGTAAGCCTGCCTTCAAGCTTTCTCTGGGCCACTTAAGCCCCTCAGGAGCAGTGTTTCATGACTTGAAAACAACAAGAGATCACTGGCTCCAGACCCAGTGAGGGAAAACCCACTGCACTGAAAATTCTCTCTGGTGGATCTGAGTCTCTCTTTCTACCTGGGATGAGGGAAGCTACAAACTCCAGGGGAAGGGAAAACACTCAGTTTTTCTGTCTTGTGCTGATGTAAGGAAATGTAGCTCCCAAGCTGAAGGAACACTTCTTAATATTTTCCTTTTTTCATTAGCATATGTTTGCAACACTAATAAATGCATTTGTCACAGGGAATTATAGATCTAATCACATATGTATAATACATGCATATATATCACATCCTGATCTCTTTACCTCCCTTTCCTCTCTCCTCCATGCTGTTGACCCCATTTGCAGATTCCCTTCCCAGTTAAACAAAGTCAACTGCTTTGCACTTCTCATCTATTCTTCATTTTGCTTTAAATTATTCATATTGTGAGTTTCTCACATAAGACAAACCACACATTAACTAACATTCTATGCCTCATTATGATCACAAGGTGCATCTATTTTCTTATAAATGACCCAAATTTATCCTTTTTTATGGCTGACTAGTATCCCATTGAACCACTAATAAATGATTATAGGAAAAGAAAGAAGAAAGTCTGTCTTTAGCTGACCGACTGCATCACTGGGGTGGTCTCACTTTCCATCCCCTTTCTCCTGCATGGAAGGCCGGACTGCAGTCCTCATGAACTGCCATTTCTCACCAAGGACTCCTGAGTGTCCATGAAATATAATTTACACACTGAGAAGAGGAAGAGCTGCCATTCATCTTTTATAGCACTTTGTATTTCCTCTCTTTTTTACAATAGCAATTATGCATTTTTTAAAAATTTTTATTTAAAGAGAAAAAAAGCAAATGAAAAAAAGGTAACAACAATACAGATTTCTAAAAGAAAAAAGAAAAAACACTAAGAAATCACTAGCTGATAAATTACATATTGTCATCTTGGATGAAGTTGTTCAAGTTACAAAATTAAATGATATATAATAGACATTCAAACAGTGAGACTGCAAACAGTTCTGCTCAAAGATCAACAAAGATTCAGCAATATTGTCATCTACTTTACACACTGAAACATACATGCAGTTATACCCCTTAGAGCCCTTTCTTTTCCTCTCTTTTGTACAATAGCAATTACACATTTGGGGTTATGTTACTCTTATAGTTCTTATCACTTTTTACACTAGAGACACAATGTGATATTTATAAATATGATTCTTATTTATTTCACTAAAGAGGATAGTCTCAAGTTGTCTCCATCTACCTATGAAGGTCTCAAGATCATCATTTTTTATAGCTGAGTAATATTACATTGTGTAAAAATACCATATCTTTTTCATCCACTCTGCAGTTGATGGGCATCTTGGTTGTTTCAAAGATTTAGCTATTACAAATTGTGCTGCTATGAACATGGGTGCACATATATCACTGTGATATGAAATTTTCAGTTCTGGGAAAATATCCAGGAGGGGAATAGCTGGATTGAATTGGGGCTTCTAATCCTAGTCTTCTGAGAATTCTCCATATGTATTTTCATAGTGGTTGCACCAGTTTACATGACCATCAACAGTGGAGCAGTGTTCATTTTTCCCGCAGCCTCACCAACTTTTGTTATCAGTTGATTTCTTGATGGCAGCTATTCTTTCAAGAGTAAGGTGGAATCCCAATGTTGTTTTAATTTGCATTTCTCGAATGACCAGTGGTGGTGAACATTTCTTCATGTATTTATTTGCCATTTGTATATCTTTCTCTGAGAACTGTGTGTTCATCTCAGATGCCCATTTTTGGAGAGGGTCTTTCAAATTGAGGAGCTTGATGTTTTTCAATTCTTTATATGTTCTGTATATAAGTCCTTTGAATGAGGGATTGCTGGCTAAAATTCTTTCCAACTTTGTGGGTTTTCTTTTCACTCTGTTGGTGATTTCCTTTGAAGTGCATAAATTTCTCAATAATAAAAGATCCCAGTTGTTGATTCTTTGGAGTGTTTCCTGTGCAGCTTGCATTTTGTTCATGAATTCTCTGCCTACCCCTATATCTCCAAGACTTCCACCTACCTTGTCTTCCAGTAGAGTTAGTGTTTCTGCTTTAATATTGAGGTCTTTGATCCATTTGGACTTTAGTGTTGTGCATGGTGATATGCATGGATATAGTTTCAGTCTTCAGCATGCGGAGAGCCAATTTTTCTAACACCATTTATTAGAAAGGCTATCCTTCTTCCAGTGGACATATTTAGCCCCTTTGTCAAATATCAGGTGGCTAAGTGTCTTTGCAGTTGTTTGCATCTTCTAATCTGTTCCATTGATTCTCGGTTCTATTTTTTTTCCAGTACCATGCTGATTTTATCACTGTGGCTTTGTACTATAGTTTCAAGTCAGGAAATGAGATTCCTCCTGCCTTGCATTTGTTGCCCAGAATTGCTTTTGCTATTCTAGGTTTCTTCTGTTTCCAAATGAACTTTAGGAGTGTTTTCTCTAGATCTGTGAGGTTTGTCAATGGTATTTTGATTGGGATTGTGTTAAATCTGTATAACAGTTTTGGGAGTATGGCCATTTTCACAATGTTGGTTCTTCCTACCCAAGAGCAAAGAATATCCTTCCATTTTCTAATATCCTCTTCAATCTCCTTTTTCAGTGTAGCATAACTTTCAGCATATAGGTCTTTTACATTTTTAGTTAGGTTGATTCCTAAGTATTTCATTTTTTTCATGTTATTGTAAAGGATGATATTTCCATAATTTCTCTCTCAGTGAGTTTTTTGTTTGAGTACAAGAATGCTATTGATTTTGGAGCACTGATTTTCTATCCAGTTACACTGATGAACTTGTTTATTACCTCTAGCAGTCTTTTGATGCAGTTTTTTTGGGGGGTCTTCTACATAGAGTATCATGTCATCTGCAAATAGTGATAATTTAACTTCTTCCTTTCCAATCTTTACTCCTTTTATTTCTCTCTCTTGTCTGATTGCCCTGGCTAATGTTTCCAGAACTATATTGAAAAGGGGTGGTGATAATTGACACCCTTGTCTTGTTCCTGATGTTAAAGTAAAAGCTTTCAGTTTCTGTCCATTTAGTATAATGTTGGCTATTGGTTTGTCATAGATGGCCTTTATAAGGTTGAGGTAGACATCATGTATTCTGAGTTTCTGAAGAGTTTTTATCATGAACATGTGTCTTTGTTGAAAGCTTTTTCTGCATCTATTGAGATGACCATGTGGTTTTTGTTTTTGGCTCTGTTGATGTGGAGCATTACATTTATTGATTTGCATATATTAAATGATCCTTGCATTCCTGGATTGAATCCCACTTGGTCATGATGTATAATCTTCTTGATGATTTGCTGCATTCTATTTGCCAGTATTTTATTGAAAATCTTTGCATCAATATTCATTAGTGAGATTGTTCTATAGTTCTCCTTTTTAGTTGGATCTTTCTCTGGTTTTTGTATCAGAGTAATACTTGTCTCTAGGAATGATTTAGGGAAGATGTCATTCTTCTCAATGTCATTGAAGAGTTTAAGAAGTTATTGGCATGAAATCTGTAAATTTCTTGTAGAAGTCATCTGTAGGACCAAGGCTTTTCTTTGTTGGTAAGTTTTTAATTACATTTCCAATTTCAATAGCTGCTACTGGGTTGTTCAAAATTGCTATAGCTTCTTGGTTGAGCTTTGGTAGTTCATATGTTTCTAGAAAACTGTCCTTTTCCCCTGTGCTTTCCACTCTATGTGAGTAGAGATTTTCAAAGTAGGTATTCATGATCTTTTGAATTTTTATGGGATCTGTGGTAATTTCTCCTTTTCAGTTCTTATTGTGTGAATTTGTGTTTTTTCTTTCTTTCTCTTGATAAGGTTAGCTAGTGATTTGTCAATTTTGTTTTTTCTCTCAAAAATCCAGCTTTTTCATTCATTAATTTTTTGTATTTGTTTAGTTTTAATTGTATTGATTTCTCCTCTAATCTTTGCAATTTCTTCTCTTCCGTGAACTTTGGGTTTAGCTTGCTCTTCTTTTTGTAGAAGCTTGAGATGGAGCATTAGGTTGTTTATTTGTGCTCATTCTGTTTTCTTGATATGACAGTTTATTGCTATATATTTCCCTCTTAAGAAAAGTAAAATGTCAAGGAATACATGGGACTGTGTTACTAAAATATTTAAATTCAAACGGATATGAAAATTGTGTGTAAATTAAAAGTTTAATTCAGGATTGGGATGTAGATGAGTGGCACAGTCCTTGTGGAAAGCCTGGAGTTGAGTCCACAATACTGAAGACAAACAGTTTAATGTGTGATAAAAGTGAGTCACATTGTGAGATAAGGGGAGACAGATTTGGGCTTTATAGGAAATAAAAAAGATGGGGCTATTTCAGGAAACCATAAAATCTGCTATTGTATGGAATGCTCTGCATGTGTGACATAGTCCACAAAGACAATTTTTAAAAATTCTTATCTCCACTCATTAGGTGTTTGCTAAGTGTTAACCCTGTTTTTTTCCTGTTGATGGGGCTATCATTTTTGTTGCAGGAAAGATAGTATAAAATGAAATAGATGGAAACAGGATGGAACACACAAAGTCCTTTCTTTTCTTCCCAAATTCAATTTATATCGGTTCCAATTTTGTGTTACAAGGGCATATAACAGTGCCTAAGAGGCAAAGGGATTGGGGTAGGAACCGCTCTGACACTGAATTTGTTCCCAAGCAGTCTAACCAACAAGGAAGGCAGAGGATTTGACAAATGTGTGTCTGCTTCTCTTCTCCCCAACACACCATATATTCACATCCCTCTCTGCACATCTCTCATCCTGATGGGTCACACCTACCTGAGCTATACTTCTCTTTGAAGTTGTTGTCTTGGCTCTGAAGCATTTACCATATGTTAAATTTGCATCAGTTACACATAATCAATAACAATTCAGATTCATCATACATCACCTTAGCCTGCATTAGCAGTTTAATGGCTTTTATTTCCCATGATCCCAATATTCCAACTAAAACATGTCCATCCTTCAGTATTTAACATCACATCAGAATTTCTGAAGCTTGTGTTCCTGAGGGCAAAGTTCTTTGGGGAGCTGAACATCTTAGTGCCTGCACCCCATCTTCTGGAAGGGAGAGGCAAGGACAACATGTCCAAGGCTCCCTCGCAGTGTCTTTGTCCCAGGTGCAACCCCCCCAGGCTGAGGCCTGCCATGAGAATGGCAGAGGGAATATTGGTGAAGAAGAATGCAGCTGAATCCTGTTTTGGTGGTGCAGTGAAGCACTACATGGCAGCATTACGATGTTACTGGCAAGCAAATGTATGCAGGCACATGCCTGAGGACATGTGTGTGCTGTGACCAAAGTCTTCCAAGGTCTTTGAGGAACCACAATTGATTTATGCCTTCTCAGTCTTGCAGTGTGCCCTGCTTCAGGTTCCATACCCCTCAGTCCCAGCCTATAATGAGACTGGTAAGGACTGTGGTTAGCAAAGGGAGGGAAGTCAGTGTGCAGCTGCACTGGTGGGGATGGAGGCCCAGAGGGAGTTATTAATCTGCAGATAACAAGTACCTGCATGTGAAGACACACAGGACTCATTATGGAGATAAAGCCAGCTTTAATCTAATGGCAGGAGAGAAACCAATCCAATTACCCTCAGTTCTACCAGTTTTATCTTCAAGTATGACAAACTGTTGGCCACAAATCTTTCTAAGCTCCATTGTCAAACTTGAAAGTAAGAAGTATATATTTGAAACACAGTAATACCTCAGTTTACCACTGCTACTGTCTGCAAAAAATTTTTTTCTCAAGCAAAACAGTTGGATATAATTTTGCTTCTGTTCACAAACTCCACATTGCGTGACAAATGCAACTGGTAAATCTTCCCCACACAAAACCAAATGTGGCCATCTTCCCCCCAATCATGAAACAAATTAAGATCATAAGCCAAGGCATCTCTCTCTATATGAATGTAAATATAAATATGAAGATAGATATAAATATAGATATGGATATAAATACAAAAACAAATATAGCAAGGTGAGTTGCAGCTCACTGGCACAGGCCCAGGAACAGTTTGGGACCATTGATCCCAGTGGCCGGGTGCCCACCCAGCCCCCAGGACACTGAACTAGGCTCCAGAGGTTCTGTAGGCTTGAGTGGACTGCACCCAGCGACCTTCATTCAACCAGGGAAGCCAGGCCTGCCAAAAGGGGAGCCAGGCCCACACCACTGCCAAGAGGTGAGTTGCAACTCACCTGTGCAGGCCGGGAAACTGTTTGGAACCATCAATCCTGGTGGTTGGGTACCCACCCAGTTGCCTAGGACACTGGACTAAGCTCCAGAGATTCCACAGGCTTCAGTGGACCGCACTCAGTGACCTTCATTCAACCAGGAGAGCCAGGCCTACCATGCCAGGGAAGCCAAAGCCATGTGAGTCCCAGTAGTGGAGGGCACAGGAGGCGATTTCCAACACATAAGGGGAAAGCTTTGGAAAATCACTTGAAACATGGAAATATGGGAAAATGACAAAATGAAAGACCAAAATGAAATCTCAAACTTCCAGCTCATCCCAAGAAAGCCTAGGAGCCATGTACATAGAAGAAAATACAAGCCATACACCTGAAATGCATGAAATGATATCAACTGAAATAAAGAAGCAAGTATGGGAAGCTATGGGGGAATGCAAATCAGAAATACTCTCCCAGGTAAAAGAAGAAATGATAAAAGTAGTGAAAGAAATACTGACCACATCTAACGAAGACACAGATAAAAAATTAGAGGAACAAATCAAAACGATAGAATCCCTGAATGAACAGTTTAAGAAACAGACAGAATACATGAAGCATATTTGAAGGAAGAAACAGGAAATCAAAAACTATTGAAAGTTGCAAAAACCACCTCACTGAAAGTGAAGATAGAATTTCAGACCTTGAAGATGAGATTGCAGCTAGTGAACAGGAAAGGAAAGATCTTCTAAAAATAACAAGAAATCAGGAAATAACAATTCAACATCTGTAAGATGATGCAAAGAAAAACAACATAAGATTAATAGGGATAAATTAAAAAGAAGGGACAACACAAATGATATCAAGAGGCTCTTTACAGAAGTAATAGCTGAAAACTTCCCAAACATGAATATGGAAACTGACATACAGATTAGTGAAGCATATAGAGCTCCAAACAGCTGTAACCAAAAGAAAACTACACCCAGACATATAATTATCACCATCCCAGGAATCCAACATAAGAACAGAATATTAAAAGCTGCTAGAGAGAAAAGACAGATCACCTATAAAGGAAAATCTATCAGAATCACAGCAGACTTCTCAACACAAACAATGAGGCCAAGAAGAGCATGGAGTGAAGTATTTAAGATCCTAAAGGAAAATGACTTCCAACTCAGACTGATGTACCCTGCAAAACTGTCCCTCAAAATGGATGGAGAAATAATATACGTCCATGACAAAGAACAGCTGAAGAACTTCATGATCACCAAACCAACCCAACAAAGAATACTGAAAGACATTCTAGATACACATAGGAAAAAAACCACTAAGCATAACAGACAAATAGAGATTTGGGTCCTGACCCCACACTCTGGCAGAATCTCAGCACACTGAGACGGACATTGAGACTGCTCCCAGGTGTTAAGACCATGAGTTGCATCTCAGATTACCCAGGGATGGACTCAGGGATGGGGGCCCATCCAGTCCATGCCCAGAAAACAGCAGCCAGTGGGACCCAGATTCCAGCTTTGGGACCTGACCCTGTGCTATGGCAGAATCCTATCACATGGAGGGGGAATTTGAGCCTGCTCCCAGGCAGTAAGACCATGCATTGCATTCCAGACCATGCTGGGCCACACACAGGGATGGGGGCCCAACTGGGTCATGCCCAGTGATCACAAAACAGCCAGTGGGACACAAGTACCAGCTTTGGGCCCTGACCTCATGCTCTGGCAGAATCCCAGAGTATGGAAAGGGACTTTGAGCCTGCTCTGAGGTGGTAGGACAATGTGCTGTGTCCCAGACCACCCTGGGCTGCACACAGGGATGGGGGCCCAACTGGGCATGCCCAGTGACTGCCAAGCATCCAGCAGGATCTAAATGCCATATTTCAGCCCTGACTATGTGCTCTGGTGGAATCCCAGTGCATAGAGGGAGACTTTGAGCCTGCTCCCAGGTGGTAAGACCACATGGTGCATCCTAGACCACCCTGGACTACAAACAGGGATGGCAGCCCAACCATGCCCAGCAAATGCCAAGCAGTGAGCATGGCCCAGATTCCAGCCTCAGGCCCAGACTACACACTCTGGTGGAATTTCAGCACACATGAAAAACATGGAACTTAGCTTCAAGGCAACGAACCTTGGACTAAAGCAGATTAACTGTGCCAGTGTGGTGAGTATGACCCTAAAATAGAGGTGTACAGTTGGTAAATAGGGCCAGTAGTAAAGCCTCCTCCAACTAACTGTGAGACCTTGGTGAGTCTGAAAAGAGTGTGGGTGACCCCCTTCTATACACAGAAAACATCAAACAGAGTGAAAAAGTCAAAATAAAAAAGCAAACAAAATTCAGTCTCAAACATCTAGTCCACCAGAAGCAAGTGCAGAAGATATTAAAATAGAGGACCACAAAAGTAAAACTGGGAATCTCTGAAAATATAGTGAGCAAAATAAAAAACAACTGCAAGAGGTTATAGAAGAAATCACATTAGAAGTATTGTCCCACATAAAGACAGAAATAACAACCTTAGTAAAGGAGTTGCTGAGCACAGCTAAAGAAGAAATAGAGAAAAAAGTACAGGAGCATGGGAAACTGATTGAAACCTTGAATGAACAATATAGAAAAAAGGCAGAATTCATGAAACTCAAAGAGACATCCAAGAAACAAAAAATTCTATTCAAAGCTTGCAAAACTGCTTAAATGAAGCTGAGGATAGGACTTCAGACCTTGAAGACAGGATAGCAATTACTGATGATGAAAAGATAGAACTTTTAAAAATAACAAAGCAGCATTAAGTGATAATACAACAGCTTCAAGATGATGCCAAGAGAAAAAATATAACATTGATAGGCATCAGTGAAGAAGCAGGAGTCAATGCAAATGACATAGCCAAAATATTCACAGAAGTAATACAAGAAATCTTCCCAAACATGGGGAAGGTATCTGATATGCAGATAAGTGAGGCATATATAATGCCAAAAAGTCACAATCAACATAAATCCATACTCAGACACATAATAATTAAGATCTCAGACATGCAGCTAAAAACAGAATAATAAAAGCTGTTAGAGAAAAGACACAACTCACCTACCAAGGAAAGCACATTAGATTCATGGCAGACATTTCAGCACAAATCCTCAAGTCAAGAAGAGTTTGGAGTGAGTATTTCAAGCCCTAAAAGAAAACAGCTTTCAGCCCAGACCGATATACCCAGCAAAACTTTCATTCAAATGTAATGGAGAAACAAGAAACTTCCATGACAATGAACAATGGAAGAAATTCAAGTCCACCAAAAGAACTCTAGAAAGAGTACTGAAAGATGTACTAGGCAGAGATAAAAATGACCACAATCCCCAAAACAACAGAAAGAAACCACAAGGTAGGATAAGCAATTAAATAAGATGAAAAGCAGAAAGCAAAAAACTGGAACACAACATGGCAAAGTCGAGCCAGTACAGATCAAAAATATCCATAAATGTAAATGGCCTCATTTCACCTATAAAAAGAAATAAACTGACAGAATGGATCAAGAAACATGATCCCACAATATGCTGTATACAAGAAACACATCTGACTAAAAAGGAAACTCATACATTAAAAGTCAAAGGATGGCAAACAGTATGCCATGGAACAGGAACTCAGAAAAAAGCAGGGGTAACTATTCTAATTGCAGACAACATGAACTTCAAATCTAAAATGATTAAAAGAGATAAAGAAGGTCACTACATACTCGTTAGTAGAAAAATTCAAGAGGAAGAACTAACAATTATAAATATATATGCACCTAACACAGGAGGACCCAACTATGTAAGACAGATACTAATAGACATGAAAAACCAAACACACAAGAACACAATTATGACAGGGGATCTTAACAGTCCATTGTCAGAAAGACACAGATCAACTAGACAAAAAGTCAGCAAAGAAATAACAGAACTGAATCATACCTGTGAGCAACTGGACTTAGTAGATGTTTACAGTGTTCCACCCAACCACATCAGAATACACATTCTTCTCAGCAGCACATGGGATATTCTCCAAAATAGACCATATATTATCCCATAAAACATCCTTAAGTAAATGCAAAGGTGTTGAAATCATACTATGCATAATATCTCACCATAGTCCACTGAAATTTGAAATTAATGCCAAAAGAAATTGCAAAACCTGCACAAATACATGGAAATTAAATAACAACCTTTTGAACTGGTCTACAAATGAAATTAAAGAAGAAATAAAGCAATACCTACAATTCAACGAAAATGCAGAAACAACATACTGTAATATATGGGATGTAATGAAAGCAGTCTTAAGAGGGAAATATATAGCAATAAATTGTCATATCAAGAAAACAGAACAAGCACAAATAAACAACTTAATGCTCCATCTCAAGCTTCTAGAAAAAGAAGAGCAAGCTAAACCAAAAGCTCATAGAAGAGAGGAAATCGTAAAGATTAGAACAGAAAGCAATGTAATTGAAACTAAAAAAACAAAAACAATACAAAGAATTAATGAATCAAAAAGCTGGTTTTTTGAGAGAATAAACAAAATTGACAAACCTATAGCTAAACTTTTCAAGAGAAAGAAAGAGAAAAACCCATATTCACACAATAAGAACTGAAAAGGGGGAAATTACTAAAGATCCCACAGAAATTCAAAAGATCATGAATACCTACTTTGAAAATCTCTACTCACATAGAGTGGAAAACACAGAGGAAATGGACAGATTTCTAGAAACATATGAACTACCAAAGCTCAACCAGGAAGATATAGCAATTTTGAACAACGCTGTATCAGCTACTGAAACTGAAAATGTAATTAAAAACTTACCAACAAAGAAAAGCCCTGGTCCTGATAGATTCACAGCTGAATTCTACAAGAAATTTAGAGATGATTTAATGCCAATATTTCTTAAACTCTTCAATGAAATTGACAAGAAAGCAATCCTCCCTAAATCATTCCTGGAGGTATTACTCTGATACCAAAACCAGAGAAAGATCCAACCAAAAAAGAGAAGTATAGGCCAATCTAACTAATTAACATTGATGCAAAGATTCTCAACAAAATGCTGGCAAATAGAATGCAGCAAATCATCAAGGAGATTGTACATCATGACCAAGTGGGGTTCATTCCAGGAATGCAAGGATGGTTTAAAATACACAAATCAATAAATGTATTACACCACATCAACAGAGCCAAAAACAAAAAACACATGGTCATCTCAATAGATGCAGAAAAAGATTTTGACAAAATCCAACACATGTTAATAATAAAAACCCTTCAGAAATTCAGAAAACATGGTATCTATATCAACATCATAAAGGCCATCTATGATAAACCAACAGCCAACATTGCACTTAATGGACAAAAACTGAAAGCTTTCACTTTAGCATCAGGAACAAGACAAGAATGTCCACTATCACCACTCCTTTTCAACATCATTCTGGAAACACTAGTCAGGGCAATAAGACAAGAGAGAGCAATAAAAGGAATAGAGAAAGGAAATGAAAAAGTTAAATTATCACTATTTGCAGATGACATGATACTCTATATAGAAGACCCAAAAAACTATTAAACGCTACTAGAGGTAATAAACAAGTTCATCAGTGTAGCTGGATACAAAGTCAATGCTCAAAAATCAATAGCATTCCTGTACACAAACAAAAACTCAACGAGAGAGAAATTATGGAAATATCGACCTTTACAATAACATCTAAAAGAATGAAATACTTGGAATTAAACTAACTAAAAATGTAAAAGACCTATATGCTGAAAATTATACTACAATGAATAAGGAGACTGAAGAGAATATTAGAAAATGGAGGGAAATTTCTCACTCTTGGCTAGGAAGAACCAACATTGTGAAAATGCCCATATTCCCAAAACTTTTATACTGATTTAACAAAATCCCAATAAAAATATCATTGACAAACCTCACAGATCTAGAGAACACACTACTAAAATTCATTTGGAAGCAGAAGAAACCTAGAATAGAAAAGGCAATTCTGGGCAACAAAAGCAAGGCAGGAGGCATCTCAATTCTTGACTTGAATCTATACTACAAAGATACAGTGATAAAATCATCATGGTACTGGCAAAGAAATAGAACTGAGGATCAATGGAACAGATTAGAAGATGCATTCACAACTACAAAGACAGTTAGCCACCTGATACTTGACAAAGAGGCTAAATATGTCTGCTGGAAAAAGGATAGCCTCTTTTTAAAAAGGTGTTGGAAAAATTGGCTCTCTACCTGCTGAAGACTGAAGCTAAATCCATGCCTATCACCATGGACAAAACTAAAGTCTCAATGGATCAAAGACCTAAATATTAAAAGAGAAACACTAAATCTACTGGAAGACAAGGTAGGTAGAAGTCTTGGAGACATAGGGGTAGGCAGAGAATTCATGAACAAAACACACACTGCATGGGGAACACTTTAAAGAATCAAAAATTGGATCTCATATTATTGAAAAGTTTCTATTCTTCAAAGGAAATCATCAACAGAGTGAAAAGAAAACCCACAGAGTTGGAAAGAATTTTATCCAGCAGTCCCTCAGACAAAGGACTTATATCCAGACCATACAAAAATTGAAAAACATCAAGCTCCCCAATTTCAAAGACCCTCTCCAAAAATGGTCATCTGAGATGAACACACAGTTCTCAGAGAAAGATACACAAATGGCAAATAAATACATAAAGAAATGTTCACCATCACTGGTCATTCGAGAAATGCAAATTAAAACAACACTGAGATTTTGCCTCACTCCAGAAAGAGTAGTGGCAATCACGAAATCAACTGATAACAAATGTTGCTGAGGCTGTGTGGAAAAAGGAACACTGCTCCACTGTTGGTGGTAATGTAGACTGGTGCAACCAATATGGAAATCAATATGGAAAATTCTCAGAAGACTAGGATTGGAAGTTCCATTCAGTCCAGCTATTCCCCACCTGGGTATTTTCCCAGAAGAAATTAAAAGTTTATATCACAGTGATATATGTGCACCCATGTTCATAACAGCACAATTTGTAATAGCTAAATCTTTGAAACAACCAAGATGCCCATCTACTGCAGAGTGGATGAAAAAGATGTGGTATTTTTTACACAATGTAATATTACTCAACTATAAAAAAGGATGATCTTGGCTTTCATAGGTAAATGGAGACAACTTGAGACTATCCACATTAGTGAAATAAATAAGAATCATATTTATAAATATCACATTGTGTCTCTAGTGTAAAAAATGATAAGAACTATAAGAGTAACAAACCCAAAATGTGTAATTGCTATTGTAAAAAAGAGAGGAAAAAGGGCTGTAAGGGATATAACTACATGTGTATTTGAGTATGTAAAATAGATAACCATAGTGCTGAATCATTGTTGGATCTTTAAGCAGAACTGTTTGCAGTCCTACTGTTTGAATGTCTACTATATATCCTTTAATTTTGCAACTTGAACAACTACATTCAAGATAACTATGTATAATTTATGAACTAGTTATTTCCTAGTGTTTGTCTCTTTTTTTCTTTTTTCTTTTAGAATTCTGTATTGTTGCTACCCATTATTCTTTAGCTTTTTTTCTCTTTAAATAAAATTTTTTAAAGTGTGTAATTGCTATTGTAAAAAAGAGAGGAAATAGGAAGTACTATAAAAGATATAACTGTATGAATGTTGAAGTGTGTAGGATTGATAACCATGCTTCTAAGTTCTTATTGGATTTTTGAACAGATCTGTTTGCAATCTCACTGCTTGAATGCCTACATTGTATGATTTAATTTTGTAAATTTAACAACTATTTGTAAAAGGGCAATATGTAAATTATTAACCAGGCATCTTTACTGTTTATCCTTTTTTTGAAGTTCTGTAATATTTCTACATTTTTTTCAGTTTTTTTGTCTCTTTAAATAAAAAAAAGGACAATTAAATGGAACGGAAAGGTAAAAGATACATCACAAAGATAAGATGTCAACAATAAACCAATATATGACAGTTATAACCACTAAAATAAATGGCCTCAATTTGCCAATTAAAAGAAACAGACTGGAAGAATGGTTTAAGAAACAGTGTCCAACTGTATGCTGTCTACAAGAAACCCATCTAACCCAAAAGGAAATTCATAGATTGAAAGTCCAAGGATTGAAAACAATATTCCATGCAACAGGAACTAAAAAAAATGAGGGGTAGTTATTCTGTTTGCAGACCATGTGAACTTCAAATGAAGAATGGTCTGAAGAGGTAAAGAAGGTCACTACATAATAGGTGAAAATTTCAAGAGGAAGAGATAATAATCTTAAATATATATGTACCAAATCCTAGAGCACCCAGCTATACAATGCAGGTATTAACAGAAACAAAAAATCAAATAGGCAATAACACAAATATAACAGGGGACCTTAACATGCCATTGACACAAAGGTATAGGTCTACTAGACAGAAAATCAGCAAAGAAATAACAGAATTGAATCACACCTGTGAACAAATGGATTTGATAGATGTATACAGTGTTCCATCCAACATCAGAATATATATTCTTCTCAGTAGTACATGGGACATTTTCTAAAATAGACTATTTACTAACCCACAGAACATATTTAAGTAAATGCAAACCATTGAAATTATCCCATGCATGGATCATAGCACCATAGAACTAGAAATTAATGATAAAAGCAACTGCAAATACCACACAAACACATGGAAATTGAATAATACACTCTTGAGCAATCAGTGGATCACAGAAGAAATTAAAGAAGAAATTAAGCAATATCTACAAGCAAACAAAAATAAAAATACAACTTACCAGAACCTGTGGGATGCAATGAAAGTGGTCCTCAGAGAAAAATTTATTGCACTGAGTTCCCACATTAGGAAAACAGAATGAACACAAATAAACAACCTGATATTACACCTCAAACAGCTAGAAAAAGAAGAGCAAGCCAAGCCCAAAACTAAAAGAAAGGAGGAAATCATAAAGATCTGAGCAGAAATTAATGCAATAGAGACTAAGAAAACAATACAAAGAATCAATGAATCAAAGAGCTGGTTGTTTGAAAGAATAAATAAAATTAATAAGCCCCTATCCAACCTAATTTTTAAAAGGAAAGAAAAGACTCACATTCATGCAATACAGGATGAAAAAGGTGAAATAACTACCAACTCTGTGGAATTAGAGTCATCATCAACAACCATTTTGAAAAACTTTACTCTCATAAGTTCAATAACACAGAATAAATGGAAGGATTCCTAGAAACATATGAACCAACAAAGCTAGACCAAGAAAATGTAAAACTGCTGAATAACTCAATTTTTATTAAAGAAATTGAAAATGTAATTAAGTCCCCACCAACAAAGAAGAGCTGAGGCCCATACAGATTCACTGCAGAATTCTAAAGAAATACAAAGAAGACTTAATGCCAACACTCCTCAAACTCTTCAATGAAATTGAATGGGAAGCAATTCTCCCTAGTCATTCCTGGAAGCAAATATCACTCTAGTACCAAAACCTGAGAAAGACCCAACTAAAAAAGAGAACTACAGGCCAATCTCTGCACTGAACATAGATGCAAAAATTCTAAATAAAACATAGGCAAACAGGATGCACCAAATTGTCAAGATTATACACCATCACCAAGTGGGATTCATCCCAGGCATGCAGGGATGGTTCAACATATGTAAATCAATAAATGTAATCTACCATAGCAATAGAGCCAAAAGTAAGAATCACATGATCATTTCTGTAGATGCAGAAAACGCTTTTCATAAGATCCAATTCATGATAAGAACCTTACAGAGAATTGGAATAGATGGTCTTTACCTCAATATGATAAAGGCCATCTATGACAAACCAACAGTGAATGTCATATTAAATGTCCAAAAACTGAAAGCCTTTATCTTGAAATCAGGCACAGGACAAGGATTTCCCTTATAACCACTCCTATTCAACATAGTACTAGAAATACTAGCCAGAGCAATTAGACAAGAAAGAGAAATAAAAAGAGTAAAGATAGGAAAAGAGGAAGTTAAATTATCATTATTTGCAGATGACATGATACTCTACATAGAAGACCCCCAAAACTCCATTGAAAGACTCCTAGATATAATAAATAAATTCAGCAATGCAGCTGGATACAAAGTCAACACTCAAAAATAATAGCATTCTTATACACTAACAACAAAATCACTGAGAGAGAAATAAGAGATGCCACAGCCTTCACACTAGCATCCAAAAAAATGAAATACTTAGGAGTTAATCTAACAAAAGTTCTAAAAGAGTTGTACAGGGAAAATCATAATACCCTGAAAAAAAGACATCCCTTGTTCATGGATAGGAAGAAAAAATATTGAAAAAATGGCCATTCTCCCAAAATTGTTATACAGATTCAATGCAATCCCAATGAAAATACCACTAACATACCTCATAGATGCAGAGAAATTACTCCTAAAATTAATCTGAAGCTAGAAGAGACCTAGAATAGCATAGGCAATTCTAAGCAGCAAAGCAAGGCAGGAGGCATCACAATCCCTCACTTGAAGTTATACTATAAAGCTACCATAATAAAACCAACATGATATTGGAATAAAAACAGACCTGAAGATCAATGGAATAGATTAGAAGATACAACTACAAAAAATTCAACCACCTTATCTTTGATAAAGTGGTCAAACATGTTCACTGGAAGAATGATAGTCTCTTTAATAAATGGTGCTAGAAAAATTGCTATCCATATGCCAAAAACTAAAATTAGACCCATGTCTTTCACCATGTACTAAACTAAAATCTAAATGGATCAAAGATCTAAATATTAAAACATAAACACTAAATCTGTTGGAAGAGAAATAGGTAAACATATTGAAGACATAGGGGTTGGTAGAGAATTCGTGAACAAGAAACAAACTGCATGGGAAACACTTCCCAGAATCAATAACTGGGATCATGTCTTATAAAAGAGTTTCTGCATTTCCAAGGAAATATCCAGCAGAGTGAAAAGAAAACACACAAACAGAGAAAAAATCTTAGTGAACTTTCCCTCAGACAAAGGACTTCTGTCTAGAACCTATAAACAATTTTTAAAAAATCAGACCCCCAAAATTCAAAAACCCAATCCAAAAATGGGCATCCAAAATGAACACATAGTTCTCAGATGAAGAAATATGAATGGCAAATTTATACATGAAAAAATGTTCACCATCATTGGTCATTAGAGAAATGCAAACTAAAACCACACTGATATTCCATCTCACTCCAGAAAGAATGGCCAGGATAAACAAAACTACCAACAACAAATGCTGGAGAGGCTGTGGGGGAAAAGGAACTCTTCTGCACTGTTTTTGGGAGTGTAGACTGGTGCAACCACTGTGGAAGTTAGTCTCGAGATTCCTCAAACAGCTGGGGTTGGAAGTCCCATTTCACCCAGCTATTCCACTCTTAGGCATATTTCCAGAAGAACTAAAACATCTTACCACAGTAATATATGTGCACCCATGTTTATATCAGCACAATTTGTAATAGCCAGATCTTGGAAAAACCTAAATGCCTATCATCTGAGGAATGGATCAAAAAATTTGTGATACTTTTATACAATGGAGTACTACTCAGCTATAAAGAATGATCACATTTAGATATTTATAAATAAATGGATGCAACTTGAGTCCATATTCATAAGTGAAATAAATCAAACTCACATGTATAAATACCATGTAGTCTCCCTACTGTAAGAAATGGTAAGAGTACATAAGATTTATGGCAATCATGTTTCTCCATTACATTGCTTTGAATTCTGTTTTCATTCATTGTTTAGAATAATTTTATTCTGTTTTTTTGATCTTATTATATGTGATGGTATGAATAGTTACTTTGAGGAAAAGACAATATGGCAGCCATTGTTGATTTGATATCATCTTGCTCTGAAGTCCTACCATGGTTTTGTTTTTCTTTTACCATTGGTTCTATCACATTGTGTCTTATTGGATTTTAATATGTATGATAGTATAAAGTTTTTTATGGAGAGTGAGATAATATAATAGTCATTGTTCATCTTCAGTTATTTGGTTCAGAATGCCTTGTAATACTTTCATTCTCTTGAGTGGTTTTATTCTATTTTGTTATGTTTGACATTATTGTGTGTAAAGTTAAGCTCAACTATTTCAAAGAAAGAGACATTATGATAGCTACTGTTAATATCCAATTGTTTTGTTGTGAAGTGCTCTGTTGCTTACATTGTTCTGTGCTAATCTGCATAGATCTGCCCTCTATTGTTTTATTCTCTTTAAAATTAAAACTAAAAACAAATATAAAATGTACAAACATATATGTTCATTCTTCGCTTAAAAACTTGCCTGTGTATTGTGTCTTTGAACTTAGCACTGATCTACACTCTTTGAATTTATGACCTTTCGTTTGGACCTAGGACCAATTTTTTGTATAGTTAGGTGCATTTTTTATAGATTCTCACTGTCTTTGTTTTTATGGACCGTCTTTTTTTCTAAGAAATTTTCCCTTTTTAAAAGAATAAAACAAAACAAAGAAAAACAGAAAAAAGCAGAGCAGACTATACAATACAAGTAACACAGTATTTCAGAAAAAGACAGCAGGAAATCAACAGTGACTACCTTAATGTCTCTTCTTTTCTTCAAAATAGTTGTCCTACATTCTCACACAATAAGTTAATACAAATCAAAATAGTACAAAAGCAAGCAAAACACAAGAATGAGAACCTTAAGTGCTTGCAAGACCAACCACTAGGAATTCAATAATGCTTACCATAATGTCTCTTGTTTTCTTCAAAATAGTTGTCCATATCTTCAAATATATTGAAATAAAATAAGCAAAATAGGCAAAAACCAATCAAGACCAAGAACAAACACATTGTTCACTTTTGATTCAAAATTACAGAAAATTATCAGTGGCTACTATGGTGTCTAGTTTTCTTCAATGTAGTTGTTCACCCTATCACACATACTAAAATCAATTCTTGTAAACCATTAAAGTGAAGTTATAGGCATATATAAGCCTATACATGAACATCTATCCTTTTTGTATTAGAAGGAAAAACAGGACAACAAATAAATAACTGTAACTAAAAGCCCCAAACAATAACATTGTAGGCTTTCAAAACAAGCTGGTAGGAACATAACAATTTTTGTGGTTTACATAGTTATCTTCATAAGTATTATTCAAATTACCAGATATCATCATGTAATATTGATCTAATCCTATGATGTTATCTGTTTTTACCCAAGAACTAATAGAATTAGGAGTTCAATCATCTTAGTCATCTTAATTGTATATATACAAACATATCATATTTCATTTTTCTTCCTTCTTTTCTCCTATTCCCTGTCTGAGTTATTTTTTTTTCTCTGAGCAGTTTATCACCCATTCACAGTATCTCTTGAAGATTTTGTATATTATTAGTTCTTTCAGTTTCTTACACTAGGGAGACAATATAGTATTTGCACATGTGATTTTTGATTAATTTCACATACGAATATGGTCTCAAGTTGCATCCATTTACTTATAAAAGCCTCAATGTTATCTTTCTTTATAGCTAAGTAGTATTTCACATACTTTTTATCCATTCCTCAATTGATGTGCATTTGGGTTGTTTTCAAGACATAGCTATTACATATTGTGCTGCTATAAACATTGAGGCCCATATATCATTGTGGTATGATTTTTTTCAGTTCTTCTCCAAATATTCCTAGAAGTGAAATAGCTGGGTCAAGTGGGAGCTCCAATTCCAGCTTTTTGAGGAAAATCTACACTGATTTCTACAGTGGTTGTACCAGTCTACAGTCCCACCAACAGTGCAGATGACTTCCTTTTTCCCAGCAGCCTTTCCAGCATTTCTTATTGGTGTTTTCCTGATCATGACCTTTCTTTTGGGAGTGAGATGGAATATCAGTGTGTTTTAATTTGCATTTCTTGAATGACCAATGATGTTGAACCTTTTTCCATGTATTTATTTGCCATTTATATTTCCTCAGCTAAGAAATGCTTATTCATCTCAGATGCCCATTGTTGGACTGGGTCTTTGAATTTCAGGGGCCTGATAGTTTTTAATTCGTTATATATGCTTGATGGAAGCCCTTTGTCTGAGGAACAGTTGAGTAAGATTTTTTTCCCCAATTCATGGGTTTTCTTTTCACTCTTTTGGAGGTTTTTTCTGACATGCAAAAGCTTTTTAATAAGATGAGATCCCACTTGGTCATTTTGGGAAGTATTTCCCATGCAGTTTGATTTTTGTTCATGAATTCTCTGCCACTCTGTGTCTTCAAGATTTATACCTACTTTGTCTTCTAGGAGATTTAGTGTTTCTGTTTTAATATTTAGATCTTTGACACATTTTTACTTTAGTGCATGTAATCATGGGTCTAGTTTTAGTTTTTGGCACAACTTATTAAACAGGATATCTTTCTGCCAGTGAACATGTTTGGCTCCTTTGTCAAAGATAAGGTAGCTGAGTGTCTTTGTAGTTGTTGTTGTAACTTCTAGTCTACTCCATTGATCTTCAGGTCTGTTTTTATTCCAGTACCATGCTGATTTTATCACAGAAGCTTTGTATATATTTTCAAGTCAGGAACTGACATGCCTCTTACCTTGCCTTTATTTCCCAGAATTGTGTTTGCTATTCTAGGTTTCCCCTGTTTCCAAATGAATTTTAGGAATGTTTTCTCTAGATCTCTAAGCTATGTTAATGGTATTTTGACTGAGATTGTGTTAAATCTGTACAACAGTTTTGGGAGTATGGTCATTTTCACAACGTTGGTTCTTCTTAACAAAGACCAAGGAATATCCTCCCATTTTCTAATATCCTCTTCAATTTCCTCTTTCAGAGTAGTATAATTTGCAGCATGTAGTTTGTTTACTTGTTTACATTCTTGCTTAGATGGATTCCTAAATATTTCATTTTTTTAGATCCAATGTGAAAGGTAAGATTTCCATAATTTCCCTCTCAGTGGACTTTTTGTTTATATTCAGCAATGCTATTGATTTTTGAGTGTTGGCTTTGTATCCAGTTACACTGCTGGATTTGTTAATTAACTCTGGTAGTCTTTTAGTGGCATTTTTGAGGCCTTCTATGTAGAGTATCATATCATTTTCAAATAGTGATAATTTAACTTCTTCCCTAGCTCTACTTGTTTTCATTTCTCTGTTTTTCCTGATTGCTCTGGCTAATGTTCCCAGAACTATTCTGAATTCAAATAGTGATAGTGAACATCCTCGTCATGCTCTTGATTTTAGAGTGGAAAATTTCAGTGTTTTTCCTTTTTGTACAAAGTTGGATGTTGGACTTTATCCAATTGAGGCAGATACCATCAATTCTGAGTTTCTGTAGTGTTTTTATCATGAACAAGTGTCTATTATGATGATCATGTAATTTTTGTTTTTGACTCTGTTGATGGGGTATATTACATTTATTGATTTGTGTATGTTAAAACATCCCTGCATTCCTGGAATAAATCCTACTTGGTCTTGTTGTATAATCTTCTTGATGATTTGCTACTTTCTATTTGCCTATATTTTATTGAGAATCTTTGCATAAATGTTCATAGTTCTCCTTTCTGGTTGGGTCTTTTTCTGGTCTTGGTAACAGAGTCTTACTTGCCTCCCTGAATGTGTTAGGGAGGATACCTTCCCTTTCAATTTAATTGAAGACTTTGAGGAGTATTCATATTATATCTTCTCCAAATTTCTTGTACAATTCAGCTGTGATTACATCAGGACCTGGGATTTTTTTTGTTGGTAAGTTTTTAATCACGTTTTCAATTTCAATAGATGATATTCAGTTGTTCAAAATTTTTATATCTTCTTGACTGAACTTTGGTAGCTCATACATTTCTAGAAATCTTTCCATTTCCTCTGATTTTTCCACACTATGTAAGTATAGATTTTCAAAGCATGTATTTATGATCTTTTGAATTTCCATGGGATCTGTGGTAATTTCTCTCCTTTCAGTCATTATTGTGTGAATTTGAGTTTTTTTCTTTCCTTTTCTTGATAAAGTTGGCTAGAGGTTTATCAATATTGTTTATTCCCTCAAAAATGAATGCTTTGATCCATTAATTCTTTGTATTGTTTTTTTAGTTACAATTGTGTTAATTTCTTTTGTGATGTTCATAATTTCCTCTCTTCTATGAGCTTTGGGTTTTACTGGCTCTCCTTTTTCTAGAAGCTTGAGGTGTAGTATTAGGTTGTTTATTTGTGCTTGTTCCATTTTCTTGATATGACAATTTATTGTTATATATTTCCCTCTTAGGGCTGCTTTCATTGTGTCCCACAGGTTTCAGTATGTTGTATCTGCATTTTCATTGAACTGTAGCTATTGCTTAATTTCTTCTTTAATTTCACCTGTAACTCATTGATTGTTGGGGAGATTGTTATTTAATTTCCATGTATTTATGGAGGTTTTGCAATTTCTTTTGCCATTAATTTCCAGTTTCATTGCACTATGGTCTGATAATATGCATGTGATAATTTCAATCCCTTTACATTTACTTAAGAATGTTTTATGGTCTAATATATCATATATTTTGGAAAATGTCACATTCTCACCTGAGAAGAATGTTTATTCTGATGAAATTTAGTGAAACACTCTGTACAAGTCTACTAAGTCCATTTGCTCACAGGTTTTAATGATTTCTGTTATTGCTTTGCTGACTTTTTGTCTAGTTGATTTATCTCTTTGTGATAATAGGGTATTAAGATCCCTTATTAAAATTGTGTTGTTGCTTATTTGGTTTTTCATATTTATTTATGTTTGTTTCATATACTTAGGTGTTCCAGTACTTGGTGCATATATGTTTATGATTGTTAGCTCTTCTTCTTGAATTATTCCCTTGACAAGGATGTGGTGATCTCATTTATCTCTTTTAGTCATTTTTGTTTTGAAGTTCACATTGTCTGCAAATAGAATTGCTACCCATGCTTTTGTCTCAGTTCTTGTTGCATGGAATATTGTTTTCCATCCTTTGACTTTTAATCTATGAGTTTCCTTTTGAGTCAGATGTGTTTATTATATACAGCATATTGTGGGATTCTTTTTCTTGATCCATTCTGCCAATCTATTTATTTTAATGGGTGAGTTGAGTTCATTTACATTGATGGATATAGCTGATATATACCAATTCAACTTTGTCATGTTATTTTCCTGCTGTTGGTTTTCTGCTTTCCCCCCTTGTTTAACTGCTTGCCCTGCATGGTGGTTTCTTTCTGTTCTTTTTCTGGAAAGTGTGGTCTTTTTTTCTCTATCTAGTATGTCTTTCAGTACTCTCTCTAGGATTAGTTTGGTGGACAGGAATTCCTTAAGTTGTTCTTTGTCGTGGAGGAATCTTATTTCTCCATAAAATTTCAAAGACAGTTTTGCAGGGTACATCAATCTGGGTTGAAAGTTGTTTTCTTTCTGGGCTTGAAATATTTCACTCCAAGCTCATCTTAACTTGAGGCTTTGTGCTGAAAAGTATGCCATGATTCTAATGGGCTTTCCTTTATAGGTGAATTGTCTCTTTTCTCTAAAAGTTGTTATGATCTGTTTTTATACTCTATGTCTTGGATCTTGATTACTATATGTCTGGGTGTAGATTTATGTTGGTTGTGACTGTTTGGCATTCTATATGGCTCACTTATCTGTATATCAGTTTCTTTCCCCATCTTTGTGAAATTTTCTGCTATCACTTCTGTGAATAATTTACTGATGCCATTTGCATTGAGTCCTGCATCTCTATTGATGCCTATTTGTCATATTTTGTTTCTCTTAGCATCATCTTGAAGCTGTTGAATTGTCGTGCTGGCTTGTTATTTTTAAAAGTTCTACTTTTCATGATCGCTAAGTGATCATGTCCTCAAGGTCTGAAAGTCTATCCTCAGCTTCATTTAAACAGTTTGACAGGTCTAAATATATTTTTTTTATTTCTAGGATACCTGTTTGAATTTGTTTCATGCATTCTATTTGTTTTCTATATTGTTCATTCAAAGTTTCAATCAGTTTCCCATGCTCTTGTACTTTTTTTTAAAAAAGAGTAAAACAGAGCATCAAGAAAATATGGCAGATTGATAACTAGCAAGGTAGGGAACCTCTCTGAGAGAAATAGCTCAGACACTGGAATTTACTACCATGGAGAAGACTGGAAGAAAAGAGAGGGATTCTCACAACCCAGGAAGAAACTAAGGGAAAAAAAACTAAAAAGATCAAGAAAAAAGACAAGAAAAGAAAAACATGGATGCAAGGTTGGAGCCAGATGCACTCTCACTAGAGCCATCAGACTTTTGGTTGTAGTGCTCTCATCAGAGCAGGTCAAACTCCTTGTCACAGCTCTCTCACTGGAGGCACATTTGTGCTGAAGTGAGGGGTTGGCAAGCCCAATGGAGAACAGAGCCAGCATGGAGACCTGCACTAACCTATGGTGAGTGCTCAGAATTTGGTCCTTCTGGGAAAGCAGGGAGTGACCGACTGGATGACATATTGGAATTGGACAGAATAGGCCTGAACAAGGAACAGCAGGGACTTCAGTTGGCTGCTCCCTGCCTAGAGCTGATTGGTGGGATCTGCTTGGGCTGAATCATGCCCGTGGCTGAGACCCAATAGCCAGGGATGAAATTGTCCCTGAAGTTGTCCTGAACCAGTTCTGTCCAAACAGCACACACAAGTGTTGTGAAGGTCCCCACTGGTTGACTGGATCCGAGGGGAAGTGCCAGGCTACACTGTCCCTGCTTGTATTTCAGTGACCAACAGCAAACTGGTGAGGGCAGAATTCCCTTGACAGCATTCTTCAGAAGAACCACAATCAATACAAAAAGGGGCTGGGACTGCCAGAATACACCTGTATGGAATAAACCAGAAATATGAAAAAGAAAGAAATAGGAAAAAGCCTCAAGCCCCCACCCAAAGAAAATGGGTCCAGGAGAGGTAAATACAGAAGAGACTGAGGGAAGAAAACATGCAGTATCAGACACAGCATCAGCTGACATAAATAAATATCTTCATGACATTATAGATGAACACAAAACTGAAATTCAAATAGAAGTAAAGCAAGATATAAGAAGATTAATAAAAGAAATGCTAAGCATCTCTCAAGAAGGCACAGATGGAAGAAAGGAAAAACACAGAATATGGAGAGAAACCTTCCATGAAGAATATTTTTAAAAACCTAGAATACATGAAACAGATTGAAATAGATTACCAGGAAATTAAAAATTCCATTGGAAGCTGTCAAAATTGCCTGAAAGAGACTAAAGATAGATTAACAAAAGTTGAAGATAGGCTTGCACTGTGTGATCATGAAAGGAAAGATCTCTTTAAAACAACAAGGAAACAGGCAGTAACAATACAAAGACTAGAAGAGAACAAGAGGATCTATTACTTAAGAATAAAAAATGTGAGTGAAGAAGTATGGCTAAACACGAATGAAATACAAAGGTTATTCACAGAAATAATTAAGGAAAACTTCCCAAGCATAGGAAAAGGAAATGATATTCAGATTTATGAGGCATACAGAACTCCAGCCAGCTATATAATAATATAGATCCCAGAAATTCATCACAAGAACAGAATGTTAAAAGCCATCAGAGAAAAGAAATAGACCAATTATAAAGGAAAACCCATCAAAATTATGACAGATGTCTCAACACAAACCATTGAATCAAGAAGAGCTTGGAGCAAAATATTTCAAGCCCTGAAAGAAAATAACCTCCAGCCCAGATTGAGGTATCATGCAAAACTGTCTCTCACAATTAATAAACAAGATGCTTCCATGACAAACAGCAACTGGGGGAGTTCATGACCACCAATCCAACCCTACAAAAAATACTGAAGGACATTCGAGAGAGAGAGAAAAAACCCACCAGGATTTCAGGAACAGTGGCAGAGAGGCTTCAGTGAACAAGGCAGACAGTGGAATGAAGAAGAAAAGTAGACAACCAATAGCAGAAAAATAACATAGCAAAAATGAGTCAGAGAAGGCTGGCTATAATTTCTAACATAGATGGCTTTGATACACTAACAAAAAGAAACACAGGCAGAGTAGATCAGGAGATAGAGTCCATCAAGATGTTCTTTATAGGAAACACAGTTAACCTGAAAGAAAGTTTATGGACTGAAAGTCAAATATGAGAAAACAAAGCTCTATGTGACAGGGAACAAGAGAGAAATAGGGGCAGCTTGTCCAGCAGCTCCAGATAGATTGGAAAGACAGGACATTTTTGTGTAGTGGAGAAATACTCAGCTACAACAAAGGAAAACCTTGAGACTTTTGTAGGTAAAGGAATACAACTTAAGATCAAGCGCAGGGGTAAAAAGGTTCAGAACCACTTAGATAAATAGCAGGTTGCCCCCAAAGTAAAAATTGAAGGAGTTAGTGGGGCCCAAAATGTACAATATACCCTGTGAATTGAAAGGGGAGGAATTCTCTAAAAAAAAAACAGAGGACATTAATAGTGTATCAGGATATAAAATCCACATTATTCTTATCTCTTTGTCTAGTTTGATTATAGTCTGTTCCAGTCTGTCTACTTGTACTAGATTTGAGGACACAGACAGCTATTCCAAAAATAGCACGATATACTATGGTAACCATCCTTAATTTCCTAGTAACTTAATCTGAAGCTCTGTATAACTTACACTGTCTTATTATGACTGATCTTATTTGAATCTGGTTTACTAGATTGCTGTTTTGTCTTGACTGATTTTAATCAAATCTGTTATGATTGATAGTATGAAGTCTGAGAGTGTAGGCAACTATTCTGAAGATGATATGATTAATTAGGATACCCACTCTGGTTTGACTATTACCTGCTTTTGAAGTCTTATAATGTCTCCAATGTTTTGTTTTTAATAATATTGTTATGTACTGTTATGTTCAATTATACCATGTCTGACTATATAGAAAATTCTATTGAAGATAATGAGACATCATAGTAACCGTTGTAGTAACCTTGGTTTATGAGAACTGATTATATAATGCACAATGAAATGAACAACTACTTTGAAGAAAAAGAGACACTAAGGTACCCAGTGCTGCTTCTGTAGTGTCATGTTGTGAAATCCAACAATACTATTATTCTTTGTTCAGAGTGATTTTAGTCTATTTTGTTTTGTTTTGCTTAATTTCAACACATATGAAGGCATGGACAACTGTTTTGAAGAGAATGAGACAAAGTATGACAGCCATTATTGTTCCTATTGTCTGGTCTTGAAGACCTAAAATGCCTTCATCATCTTGTTCTGATCAGTTTTATATGATGTGGTTTTGTATGAATTCACTATATGTGAAGATATGGACAACCATTTGGAAGAAAACGAGACAAAATGATATATAGTGAAGATCTCCAGTTGTTTTACTTTGAAATCTGTGTCTTTTACATTGTTTACTTATGTTCTGTTTTGTTATGTTTAATTTTACCCTCTTTAAAATAAATTAAAAAAATAAAATAATAAAGAGAGAAAAACAAAACAGAACAAACCAGATCGGAAGAAAACATTGTAAATGGCATAGATTTTAAAGCAAAACAACAGGAAATCAACAGTGGCTACCATAATGTTTCTTGTTTTCATCTAAATAGTTGTCTATATCTTCACACACAATGAATTCATATAAAACAAAATAGTGTAAAACTGATCAGAAAAGAGTAATGAAGGCATTACAGGCCTTCAAAACAAGACAGTAGGAAAATCAACAATGGACACTGTAATGTCTCTTGTTCTCTTCAAAATAGCTGTCCATATCTTCATATACATATATTTACTTGCCACATAGAAGTTAATCAATAATATTTTTAGTGAATACTATATTTTCAATTTTTATACTTTGGAAATATATTAAAAGTAAGAAAGTTCATACAAGTGTACTAATTTCTTTCCTCAGGGGAGTCTCAGTACCTGCTTCCTAGTCACATATTTAGTCCTGATCTTATTTTATTCCCTAAATCCTATTTTATTCAAAAATATTCCTGTGGGGATTTAGATTCCTCTTCACCAAAATTTACTGCATAGTCCAAAAGCTCCTCTTGATTGTTTCATGGGTTTAATACATCATTGTGGAGATCCTGCACTCTGTTGAATTCTTAACTTAGGACTTTTGTCAAGCTACATAATTATAAGTTCATTTATAGGTTTTCTTTCTCTTCATGTCTGATCCTTTTCAATTAAGATAGTACGTTATGATTGAGACAGAAAAAGTACAGCTAAGGGTTTGTTAATCCTGTATCTCTGGGGTCAGATTTCACGGCCCTCAAAGTAGTGAAAAAGAGTTCTCTATTGCAACTTCAGGATACTGTTTTGTTCTGTTTCTGTTCTGCAGACCAATAAAATCTGCTACATGAAATATTACTGTGAGAAAAAATTTACCAGCTTATCAATCTAGCTCCATGTAAAGTTAGTTCTCACTACCTGTCCACAGATAACCAATCTATATGAGACAAGGGAACTGGTTCAGAGGAGTACACTTATTATCATTTCTCTCATGCTTCACAGGTATGTATCCTGTCTTTGAGAGCTGTAACTGCTTTCTGCTTCCATGTAACATGCAAAAAAAGTGCACATGTCTGATTCTTTTATGGCTTCTCAAAAGTCTAATTCAGGTGGTAAGAATACATAGAAATAACTAGAACCTCCTTTAAAAATTTTCAAAACTTTCAAACCAACATTGGAAAACTTTTAGGTGCCATGTTGGACATGTTTTAACAAAGAATGGATTGAACTCAGTCTAAGGGGATTCATTTTCTCTCCTGCTGTTAGAAACCCTTCCTGAAGACCAAAGATGGACTTTTCCATAATGTACCTTTGTGTGTTTACATGCTTCCCTACACATTGCCAACATTTTAATGGCTCCCTCTGGAACTCCTTCCCCAGAAGTGGAACTATCCATTTCACTTCCACTTCCTTGTTCTACAGTAGATCTTTGCCTATGGTTCCTAATAGGTTTGGGGCTAAGGAATTACGATGTGAGGCAGGGCCACAGTGGAATCACACTGATGAGAGAAATCACACTGATTTCTTCAATGGACTCTACAGACTTTGGACAACAAGCAAAACTTCACCTTATGTGAATGCATGCCTGCCTCTGCACATGTGTGTTTTGCTAACATTTTAATAACTCCCACTGAAACTCCATCAGAAAAACTGAAATCCAATGTTTAAATTCACTTTATTATCCCAACCTTATTTACTTTGCCATTCTCACATTAAATCTGATGCTAAGGGTTTTGAACATGACAGGAACATAGTAGAGGGACCATAAAGATGGGGTGATTTGATCTGCCCTTTCTTTTCTGAAAGAGCAAGGGGATTCACCAAGACATTATACCTTCAGAAACAATATTTCCATAAATTGTGACTCACTGTTATGTATCTAATTGTGTGCAATTTTGAGCTACAGTTTCAACAGCAAATAAAGTATGTGAAACCATTGAACTGCTAACACAGACTAGACTGTGCAGAATAAATGAAGATGTTATTATGTATAGTTACCTTGAGATTGAATATTTTACAGGTTAACATCAAAAGCTTCAGACTCAAAGTGATCATTTAATGAAAGCACAATGAAGGTGGGTATCAAATATTGGGACCAGGCCTGTGTTTCTAAATATGGTGCTTTGGATATGAGGGAAACAACACATTTGTTGCAATCTTTGTGTTGATTATCTGCAATACTTTTGCATACTAAAATCAAACTAAGATGGGATTCTACAGAATCATTTTCAAATGCCTTTGCCATATATAGTTTGAACCTATGCTGATAGAATTTTGGAGGAAAGTAAAAGAAAAAGTGTGTCTTCCATCCTGCTTCCCTGGCTTCTATTTCATGCTCTTTTCTTTGGACATCAGGCTGTATCTTACATGAAAAGTGCCATGATACCTAACACCTAATGAATGGAGATAACAATGAAATAAAGTATAACCCTATACCAAGTCACATGTTACAGGAATCCAAAGAAAAGTGTCTTTTGCTGTTTACAGAAAGGTTCCAGTCTTCTATTACATCTCCTATGTGATACTAATCCATCTGTACTTCTCTTGCAACATAAGTCAATTTACCACACATTATCTATTTTTTCATATCCTTGTACATAGGAGGAAAGTGTTCTACTATTCAACTATTTCCCCAACCCATAGTGTGTCTTTAAATTTGCATAAGCTGCCCATTTTTGTTGGATTATTATCAGTATAACCAACTTATCTGTATCTTATTTTATGGTATTGTTTTTACTAACATTATTAGTCATATATATTAATGAGACTCACGGTGATAATTCCATATATCCATGTAGTCTGCAGAGACCATACCAACCTCTCTTTATCTGTCATCATGAACACACACTCTTCCCAACTGTATTCTTATCCTATGCTCAGGTCAAATAGTTTAGCTTTTACATAAGAGAAAGTACCAATACTATGTGTCTTATTGTGTCTGGCTTATTTCACTTAACTTGTGTCCTCCATTTCAATCCATTTTTCCATATATATTTGACAAGCACAGTAAAAGTTGCTGGATCTTTGAAATTTGGAAGAATCCACATAATAACTCAGTTCATTGAAAGTATATCAAAAACAAAACACAAATAACACCCATTCTTCTGGTGATAACAGCGCTTCTCACAACCCTAACATCCCTCAGCCTCTTGCCTTGTTGAAAAGAGGAAACATGGCAGAGAAATATGTGACCACTGTGATCCCCCACTTGGAGGAAAGCCATTGTGCTCTCCTCTCCCCTGTGCTGATGCAAGAACCACAGCTCTCCATTACCTCTTCCCAGAATAGTTCATGCAATACAAAACAAGATCCATGAACCCACACAGAGAGAAAAGGTCCAAAGCAGTAACCTACAGCCACCATGAAGGAATGCTTTTGTTCTACACACCTGAATATGAGAACAAGGACGGTAGGCTGATATCAATCATATGACAACTAAACAACACCTAAGAACCACTGAACATAACAACACATCTATTAATGAGCTCACAAATTTTCTTTAATTTGTAGGAATCCTCTCTCATTTCAGAGACCCCTACATTGTGTGAACCACATGACGTTTTCTAATGTTTTCTGTAGAGTCTTGATATTTTCACACTGACTGGCTGCTTATAAATTCTTTGCTTCTTGGTCCAGGGACTTAGCTTAGAGGCACGAGCAACTGCCAGGTAAGCCAAAGATCATCAGTCTGAATCATGATAACAAAAATATATAAATCGTTAAATAAATTCTTTCCTTAGAGGGAAGCAATCTTGTTTATATGGCTTGGAATTCACCAAGCCTGAGTGAAATTCTTACTTCCCATGGAAAAACTTCTCTAGGAACACTACACAGAGCACTGTTCTGTTTGTGCCCCATGCATGTTTATATAAGTTAATATTTTTATTTTCCAACAGGCTGAAAATTGCTCCAGAGGAAAAACTTTGCTATGCTTGTGTGTATATTGCTAGCACTATCTTGATCCCAACAATGCTCCAAAAATCACAGAATGCAAGCTGAAGGACTGAAGGATTCATCCATGAAATGAGTGTGTTCTTTCTTGCCTGATAACTAAAGTGTCAGGAACAATCAAGTGTAATGTTGGGGTGTCTTGTTTGTGTTACTAACTTGACTTTCATCTGCACAACCTCATCGAAGGTGCTGCAGGTATGTGAGGTATTGGGTTGAACCCATGCTAATGACAGCTTTATCTGGGAGCTCATCCATGATCATTTCTTAAGAGCTTTACTGCTACTTCAAGACAAAATAATTCCAATCGATTGTATTGTTCCATAATGAGTGTGTGATGTAGCAAACAGAACATAGGCTTGAGAGATAAAAAGAATCACATCTGAACTCCAGATCCACAACTTACTCCTGTTGCGAGATTGGGAAAGTGAAATTTTTGAATATCAATTCTGCAGCTGAAAAAAGAAATAAAGACAATAATAAGAGGGAAGAGAACCATTCACAGGAAACATTCAGTATAATTAAGTATACTTGTTATATGTATAGTATTTAAATTATACTTTGGAAATAGCAAGATCTACTTAATTATTTTATTTTTCAACATACTTTTATTAGAAAACAATTACTGAACAATTTTGCATGGGACAATGTCATTTTTATCACCAAACTCATTGCCATTTATTACATATGGATGATGCACCAATTGCAAACACTGAACCTCCTAGTGGAACCATCTGAAATCCAGTTCAGAGGCTGAGGAGTACAAAATAATGAAGGCATCAGTGCATTCATGTCACACAGGTTGGAAACTAACAACAAAAGAGAGGATGCTTCCACAGACATGAAAAACTGCAGCAGGGTAAGAGAATTTGTTTTCCTTTGCCTAACCACAGATCAGGAAGTGAGTAGCCTCCTGTTCCTTGGGCTGCTCCTGGTGTATGTCACAACTCTGCTTGGAAATCTCCAGTGTCTGAGTTGATTTTTTTTCCAGAGAGGCACTCTTATTGTGTCACCACTCAGTCAGCCATCATGCAATACACGCATGAGTCAAATTTAATCTACCTTCCTTTAAGTTTCAAGTATCAGGTATTACATCATGCAACAGGAAAGAGGCTCAGACATATGTTCAATCTGAGAGGGGTCATTGCTGTGACTATAACTGACTAAGTGGTTTAGAAGCCTTTGGAAGTTGTTCAAAAGAGGACTTTGGAAAGGTTTGGAGGTATTTGCTAGCGAAACCCCAGAATGCTGCCAGATAAGTTAATGGGAGATTCTGATTAAAGCTGATACGACCAGAATCCTAACAGAAAAGCAAGCAGTAAAGGCCAGGCCCAGGATGGTTCCATTGAGAATGAGGATTCCATTAACAGTTGGAAAAGTATCATATATTTCTCATACACTGAGGCTATGGGAGACTGAAATTAAGTACAGTGGACTAATTAATCTGGTAGGAGACATTTCAAAGCATCCCAGTATTCAGATTGTATCTTGGGTACTGCTGGATGTCTGTAAGCAAAAGACCCATATGGAAAATCTCAAGATTAATTGTAAAGGAAGTGCCTTCAGAGTTGGAACGCCCCCCAAAAAAGATCATGTTTGTTGAAAAAGATTATAACTAACAGGAAGCTAAGTACATTTCACTAGGACAATAGAAAAGATGACTTGAGGGAAACGCTTGAATCAGCAAGGTCTCACATTTCAGAGGCTCAGGGGTGCAAACCTGTAAGAATTTCATTTGAAAAGAGATACCCTGGACACCCTGCTCAAGAATGGCAACCTAGAGAATGGGTTGCTGAGGATTTTTTTGATAGTGGTCAGTCATCCAGGTATTCACAGACCACTGCAGCCATAGTTAAAAGGGATCTGGCCACTGCTCAAGCTGGCAATAGACATTAGCATTGTCAATGTGGTACTAGTTATATAGACATTCAGAATGCAAGAGTTATAGGACTAGGGAGGCTTCCACCTAAATTTCAGAAGAAGTCCTGGCAGTTTAGGCAGTGTTCCCTTAAAGGGACAGCCCATGAAACTATGAGAGTGAAGCCAGAATTGTAGTGGAAACCCCAGGAAGGTGGAGATGCCAGGAACATGAAACATCTGCTGAGAAAAAAAAACTGTAGTCAGTGAGCAAAGCCATCCCAAGAGAAAGGCCAAGTGAACTATAATCAACAATGCCATATGAGGCAAGTCCTCCTCAAGTTACAGCCCTCCACAACTGGCCTCAAGTGCTGAGCATACAGCTACAAGATTTAATGTTTGCTTTGCTGGGTTTCATGCTTGTTTCGTTCCATTCCTTTCTATTCCCCTATTTCTCCTGTTTTGGAGTGGAAACATTTACCGTATGCCAGGTATGCCAGCAGTGTCTTGCTTTCTTTTTTATTTTTACAGAGTAAGAGTTTGCCTTGAGTTTGAGGGGCAACTTTGGACTTGAACTTTTCAGCACTGTTGAAATTGTTAAGACTTTGGTGACTCCTAGAGATGAACTAAAGCCATTTTGGATAATGAACTAGGCATGAGTCTTTGGGAGGTCAGAGGCAGAATGGTATGGCTTAGTTCAAAAAATATTACACAAAAATCTTGTGTATTTGGAAAGTGATTGGATTATGGGGCACTACACTCACCAATAGATTAATCCATTGATGAATTCAGTAGATAAACGTGCTCTTAGGAGGTGGGACCTGGTTGGTCACTGGCAATGTGACCTGAAAAGGTGTATCATCTTCCACAACCCCTCCATTCCCTCTCTCTGTTTCTTGGCTTCCATGGGGTGATCACCATTCCATCCACTACATCACTCTGCCATCCTCTGTCTGCTTTAGAGTTTGCTAACTATAAACTAAAACATGAGCTGAAATAAACCTCTTCTTCTTGAAGTTGTGGCTGTTAGTTGTTGTGTCCAGCAATGGAAAAGTGACTACACATTCATATGTATGCAAAAACGATGTAAAAAACCAGAAAGAATTATGATTCAATATATAAAATGGGTTTATATTTGTTTACTTATACTCTTCAAGCATTATATTTGTGATTCTGAAAGATTTTGCCCCTGATTCTCTAGGTAAATCCTAGACTTAGAATTGTTGAAACTACAAAAATATTTATGTCCAGTATAAGTCTCAGTCTGCATGTCAGATATGCAGAGAATCACATTGATTTACCCTGCAAAAGTGTCCTTCAAAATGGATGGAGAAATAAGATACTTCCATGACAAAGAACAGCTAAAGAACTTCATGATCACCAAACCAAACATGAAAAAATACTCAAAGACATTCTAGATACACATAGGAAAAAAACCGCTAAGCAAAACAGACAATTAAAAAGAAGGGAAAGATAAAGATACAACAGCAGAAAGACATGTCATCAATAAATGAGTATATAATAGTTATAACCATTAATATAAATGGCTTCAATTCACCAATTAAAAGAAACAGACTGGCAGAATGGATCAAGAAACAACATCCAACCATATGCTGTCTACAAGAAATCCATCTAACTGAAAGGGAAATTCATAGACTGAAAGTCTAAGGATGGAAAGCAATACATCATGCAGCAGGAACTCAAAAAAAAAAGGAGGGGTAGCTAATCTGTTTGCACAATGTGAACTTCAAACCAAAATTGTCTGAAGAGATAAAGGTCACTGCATATTAGTTAGGGGAAAACTTAAGGAGGAAGAGATAACAATCGTAAATATGTATGCACCAAATTCCAGAGCACCCAGCCATACAAAGCAAGTATTAACAGAAGTGAAAAATCAAATAAGCAATAACACAATTACAACAGGAGACCTTAACATGCTATTGACACAAAGGCACAGTTCAACTAGACAGAAAATGAGCAAAGAAATATCAGAACTGGATCACACCTCTGAACAAATGGACCTGATAGACATATAAAAAGTGTCCCATCCAATAACATCAGAATATACAATCTTCTCAGCAGTACATGGGACATTCTCTAAAATAGACTATATACTAGCCCACAGAACATATTTAAGTAAATGCAAAAGAACTGAAATTATCCCATGCATGTTATCAGATCATAGTGCCATGAAACAGGAAATTAATGATAAAAGAAACTGCAAAAGACCCACAAACACATGGAAATTCAATAATACACTCTTGAGCAATCAGTGGGTCACAGACGAAATTAAAGAAGAAATTAAACAATATTTACAAGCAAACAAAAATACAAATACAATTTACCATAATCTGTGGGATGCAATGAAAGCAGTCCTCAGAGGAAAATTTATTGCACTGAGATCCCACATTGGAAAAAAGAAAGAATACAAATAAACAACCTGATACTACACCTCACGCATCTAGAAAAAGAAGAACAAGTCAAGCTCAAAGCCAAAAGAAGGGAAGAAATTATAAGGATCAGAGCAGTAATTAATGCAATAGAGACTAAGAAAACAATAAAAAGAACCAATGAATCAAAGAGTAGATTCATTGAAAGAATAAATAAAATTGATAAGACCTTAAGCAACCTAATTAAAAAAGGAAAGAAAAGACTCAAATTCATGCAATATGGAATGAAAAAGGTAAAATTACTACTGACTCTGTGGAAATACAGAAGATCAACACCTATTTTGAAAACCTCTACTCTCATAGGTTCAATAACACAGAAGAAATGGACAGATGCCTAGAAACATATGAACCACCAAATCTGGATCAAGAAGATGTAAAACTGCTGAGCAATCCATTTTCTATTAATGAAATTAAGTCCTTACCAACAAAGAAGAGCCCAGGCCCAGACAGATTCACTGCAGAATTCTACAAGAAATACAAAGAAGACTTCTCAAACACTTCAATGAAATTTAAAGGGAAGTAATTCTTCCTAAGTCATTGCTGGAAGCAAATATTACTCTAGTACCAAAACCTGAGAAAGACCCAACTAAAACAGAGAACTATAGGCCAATCTCCCTAATGAACATAGATGCAAAAATTCTCAATAACATATTGATACAGCAAACTGTCAAGAAGATTATACACCATGACCCACTGGGATTCATTCCAAGCATGCAGGGATGCTTCAACATATGTAAAACAATAAATGTAATCCACCATATCAATAGAGCCAAAAGTAAGAATCACATGATCATTTCTACAGATGCAGAAAAAGCTTTTAATAAGATCCAACACCCATTCATGATAAGAACCTTACAGAGAGTTGGGATACATGGTCTCTACCTTAATATGACACTGGCTGTGGTTTGTCATAGATGGTCTTTATCATAAAGCTGAAAGCTTTTACCTTGAAATCAGAAACAAGACAATGATGTCCCTTATCACTGCTCCTATTCAACGTAGTACTGTAAATACTAGCCAGAGCAATTAGACAAGAGAGAGAAAAAAAAGGAGCAAAGATAGGAAAAGAGGAAGTTAAACTATCATTATTTGCAGACGACATGATACTCTACATAGAAGACCCCCAAAACTCCAATGAAAGACTCCTAGATATAATAAGTAAATTCAGCATCATAGCTGCATACAAAGTCAATACTCAAAAATCAATAGCATTCTTATACACTAACAACAAAATCATGGAGAGAAAAATAAGAAAAGCCATGCTCTTCACACTAGCATCCAACAAGTGAAATACACAGGAATTAATCTAATGAAAGAAGAAAAAGAGCTATACATTGAAAATTATAATACCCTGTAAAAAGGAATCAAAGAGGATCTCACAAATGTAAAGATATTACTTGTTCATGGAGAAGAAGAATAAATATTGTGAAAATGGCCATTCTCCCCAAATCCTTATACAGATTCAATGAAATCCCAATGAAAATACCATTAACATACCTTGTAGATCTAGAGAAATCACTCCTAAAATTCATCTGAAACCAGAAGAGACCTAGAATAACAAAGGTAATTCTAAGCAGTAAAGGCAAGGCAGGAGGCATCACAATCCCTGACTTGAAGTTATACTACAAAGCTACTGTAATAACACCAGTATGGTACTGGAATAAAAACAGACCTGAAGATCAATGAAATGGACTATAAGATACAAATAAAAACACACTCAACTACCTTACCTTTGATAAAGGAGCCAAACATGGTCACTGGAAGAATGATAGTCTCTTTAATAAATGGTGCTGGAAAATGGTTATCCATATGCTGAAAATTAAAACTACACCCATATCCCTCATCATGTACTAAACTAAAATCTTAATGGATCTAAGATCTAAATATTAAAACAGAAACACTATATCTGTTGCAAGAAAAAGTAGGTAAAAATCTCAAAGACATAGGGGTAGGTAGAGAATTCATGAACAAGAACCAAACTGCATGTTAAATCCTTCCCAGAATCAATAACTGGGATCACATCATATTAAAGAGTTTCTGCATGTCAAAAGAAATCTCCAGCAGAGTGAAAAGAAAACCTACAAACTGGGAAAAAAATCTTAGCAACTGTCATTTAGACAGACTTCTATGTAGAACTAATAAGGAATTAAAAAAACAACCCCCCAAAATTCAAAGACCCAATCCAAAAATGGGCATCTGAGATGAACACACAGTTCTCGGTTAAGAAATATGAATGGCAAATAAATGCATGAAAAAATGCTCGTCGTCATTAGTCGTTAGAGAAATGCAAATTAAAACCACACTGGGATTCCATCTCACTCCAGAAAGAATGGCCAGGATTAACAAAACTACCAAGAACAAATGCTGGAGAGGCTCTGGGGTAAAAGGAACTCTTCTGCACTGTTGGTGGCAGTGTAGACTGGTGCAACCACTGTGGATGTCAGTCTGGAGATTCCTCAAAACCTGGAATTGAAAGTCCCATTTTACGCAGCTATTCCACTTCTAGGCATATTCCCAGAAGAACTGAAAACATCATACCACAGTGATATATTTGCACCCCTATTTATTAGTGACACAATTTTTATAGCCAGATCTTGGAAACAACCTAAGTGGCCATCAACTGAGGAAAAGATAAAAAAAAATTGTGGTACTTTTATACAATGGAGTACTACTTAGCTATAAAGAATGATCACATTAAGATATTTATAAATAAATGGATGCAACTTGACGTCTTACTGATAAGCAAAATATATCAAACTAACATGTGTAAATACCACATAGTCTACCTAGTGTAAGAAAAGGTAAGAGTACATAAAATTCTATCTATGGTAATCATGGATCCCCACTATATTGCTTTGAAGACATGTAATGTTTTCATTCATTGGTTGGAATGGATTTATTCTATATTATTGGACCTCATTATGTGTGATGGTATGGATAGCGACATCAAAGAATACAACACATGTCTAGGAGAGAGCCAACTGAGTGGTGGCATGATAAGAGCCTCTCTGAGGAAAAAAAAAAATAAAAACAACTCAGATGCTGGAATCTGGCAACATGGAGGAAGCCAGACAAAAGGAGAGGAATTCTCATGACCCAGGAAGAAACTGAGGAAAAAGAAAAAGAAAAAAAAAGAATAAAAGGAAGCATGGACAGAGGGCTGGAGCTGGGCAAGCCCCGATCGCTGTACTGCACATCTTAAACTCAGGTGACTCACGATCAAGCTGAGATTGCGGCCCTGCTGAGAATGGAGGTTGCTGAGCTCCAGACCCTCAGTTGGAGGAGGCACTGAGACAGGGAGTGGAAACAGCCAGTAGAGCTGCACAAATGATGGTGAGTGACAGGAACTGGATTCCCCAAACTGGGAGGACTGGCTGGGCAACATTTTGGAGTTGGGCAGGGCCGGCTTGAATCAAAACCTGAGGCATCCGCTGATGACTCCTAGTCCAAAGCAGATTGGTGGGATCTGCTCAGGCAGGGCCACGCCCCTGGTTGAAACCCAATAGCCAGGGATGAGGCTTTTCTGGGCCAGTGGCATCCCCAGGGAACACACAAAATTGTTGAAGCATAAGCTGGTTGACTGGCATAGGGAGAGGAGCCAGCTCTCAGAATGCAACTCACAGATCCGCAGCAGACTGGGGGGCAGTACTTCCCTAGTAAGTGCTCTGCAGAAAAATTGTAAGCAATAGGAAAGGCCCAGAGACCTCCACCACCCACCTGTCTGAAGGGGACTGAAAACATGACAAGACAGAGAAAGAGCAAAAGGTCCCCAACTGTGGAACCAGGAAATGTCGAACAGAGGTAAATGCAGAGGAAGTGGAGAGCAGCAAACCTGTAATGTCAGAGACAGCCTCATCGGAAATAAAGAAATACATCCAAGACCTCGTCATTGAATTTAAATATGAAATTCTATCTCAGGTAAAGCAAGATATAAGAAGATTAATAAAAGAAGTCCTGGGTAATCCTCAAGTAGGCACAAATGAAAGAATAGAGGAACCCCTAGAAAGGAGAGAAGGCTTTGATGAAAAATATAAACAAAATCTAGAATACATGAAACAGATCCAAAGAGAATATCAAGAAATTAAAAACTCCATTGAAACCTGCCAAAACCTTTTAACAGAAACTAAAGACAAACTTTCAAAACTTGAAGATAGATTTGCAAATTATGATCATGAAAGGAAGGATCTCTTAAAAATAACAAGGAGCCAGGAAGCAATGATACAAAGGCTAGAAGATGACAAGAGGATTTATAACCTAAGAATAAAATACGTGAATGAAGATGCAGCATCAAATACAAATGAAATAAAAAGTCTATTCACAGAAATAATTAAAGAAAACTTCCCAAACATAGGTAGTGGAAGTGAAGTTCAAATAAATGAGGCATATAGAACTCCAGCCAGCTACAACCAAAACAGATCTACACCCGGACATATAATAATCATGATCCCAGAAATCCATCACAAGAACAGAATATTAAAAGTGGTCAGAGAAAAGAAACAGATTACCTATAAAGGAAAACTCATCAAAATCACAGCAGACTTCTCAATGCAAGCCATCAAATCAAGAAGAGCTTGGAGTGAAATCTTCCAAGCCCTGAAAGAAAATAACCTCCAACCCAGAATGATGTACCCTGCAAAACTGTCTCTCAAAATTAATGGAGAGACAAGATATTTCCATGACAAAGAGGAACTGGGGGATTTTGTGACCACCAATCCAACCCTGCAAAGAATACTGAAGGACATTCTAGAGAGAGAGAAAATCACCAGGGTTCCAGGAATAATGGCAGAAAGGCCTCAAAGAAAGGGGCAGATAGTGGAATCAAGGAGAAAAGTAAACAAATAACAACAGAAAAATAGCATGGCAGAGATAAGACAGAGAAAATTGGTTATATCACTGTTTTATCTTGATTGATTTTATTTGAATCTGGTATGCTTGAGAGTGTCGAGTCTGAGAGTAGGGGCAACTACTCTGAAGATGACAGGATTCAATATGATACCCATTCTGGTTTGATTGTTAGCTGCCTTTGAAGTCCTATAAAGTCTCCAATGTTTAGATTTTATTAGTAGTGTAAAGCAATGCTAAGTTTATATTATATTTGATGATATAGACAATTTTATTGAAAATGACAAAAGACATCATAGTGACTACTGTAGATCACCTAGTGTTGTGTTTTTGTATGTTCTTTTCATTTCATGTTTCTCTAGGAATTTGTATTGCTGACTTGTTTTGATTTGTTTCTCCCTCTAATATATACCTCTAAAGGCTAGGTATATGTGTAGAGACTTATACATGTGTAGAACTTCTAAGTAGTTTATGAGAATGGATTATAGTTATTGTAAAGGAAAAACAAAGGAAAAGAGTATTCTAAAGGATATAACTGTGCGTATGTTTGAGTGTGTGGAATTAATAACCATGTTGCTAAAGTTTTAGTTAGATGGATGAGCAAAACTGACTGCAATCTCACTGGTTGGATGTCTACTTTGTGGATTTTACTTTTGTAACTTAAACAACTGCATCTAAGAGGAAAGTATGTAATTATCAACTAGTGATTTTTTACTGGTTACTATTTTTGTTTCTTTTCCATTTTGTTTTGTTTTGTTTTTGAGATTTTGTATTGTTTCTACCCTCTTTGTTTTTTAAAATTTTTTTCTTTAAATAAAAAAAATTTTTTTAAAAAGCAAGAGGAGGAAAAGAAAGTGCTCTAAAAGAGGTAACTGTATGTATACTTAAGTGTTAGGATTGATAACCATGTTTTGTTGGATCAGTGAACAGTACTGTTTGCAGCCTCACTGTTTGAATGTCCACTTTGTATGCTTTAATTTTGTAACTTGAACAACTATATCCAAGAAGGCAATATGTAATGTATCAAATAGTGATTTGTTACTGTTTATTTTTTTTGAAATTCTGTATTGTTTATACCCATTTTTCTGTTTTGCTTCCCCCCTCTTTAAATAAAATTTTTTAAAAATTTAAAAAAAGAAAACAAGACATTATGGCAGCCATTGCTGATTTAATACTATCTGGCTGTGAAGTCCTACCATGCTTTTTTTCTTCCATTAACATTGGTTCTATCATGTTGTGTCTTACTGGATTTTAACATGGGTAATAATATTTAAAAATTTTTATGGAAAATGAGGTATCATAGTAGCTATTCTTCATTTTCCATTATTTGGTTCAGAATTCCTTGTAATAGTTTCCTTCTCTTGAATGCTTTTATTCTATTTTGTTATGTTTGATATTATTGTTTGTGAGACTATGCTCAACTATTTCAAAGAAAGAGATATTATAGTAGCTACTGGTGATATCCAATTGTCTCATTGTGAAGTACTGTGTTGCTTGTATTGTTCTGTTTGATCTGTGTTTTTCTCTCTTTTGTTTTATTCTATGTAAAATAACTTTTTTAAAAATGCAAAAAAAGAGTAAGAAATTGAGTGAAGAATCAGGAATTAAAAAAAGGAATTACAAAGGCTATTCATGGAAATAATTAAGGAAAACCTCCCAAGCATAGGAAAAGAAAATGATATTTGGATACATGAGGCATACAGACCTCCAGACACCTAAAACCAAAACAGAGCTACACCCACACATAATAATAAAGATTTCAGAAATTCAATATAAAAACAATATTAAAAGCTGTCAGAGAAAAGAAACAAATCACCTATAAAGGAAAACCCATCAAAATCATGGCAGACTTCTCGTCACACACCATCAAATCAAAAAGAACTTGGAGTGAAGTATTCCAAGCCCTGAAAGAAACTAACCTTCAGCCCCAATTGATGTACCCTGCAAAACTATCTCTCAAAATTAATGGAGTAACAAGATGCTTCCATGACAAAGAGGAACTGGGGGAATTTGTGACCACCAATCCAACCCTACAAAAAATGCTGAAGGGCATTCTAGAGAGAGATTTAAAAAAAATACCAGGGTTTCAGGAACAGTGGCAGAGGGGCCTTGATGAACAGGGCAGGCAGTAAAATGAAGGAGAAAAGTAGACAACCAATGGCAGAACAATAGCATAGCAGAAATGAGGCAGAGAATATTGGCTATAATCTCCAACATAGATAGTCTTGATACAGTTAAAAAAAAAAGAAATACAGGCAGAGTAGATCAGGAGGTAGGGTCCATCAAGATAATCAGTATAGGAAATATAATCAATGTGAAAGGGGGTTTATGGACTGAAAATCAAATATGAGAAAACAGTGCTCTATGTGACAGGGAAAAAGAGAGAAATGGGCAACTTGACCAGCACCTGCAGATAGGTTGGAAAGAGGATATTTATGTGCAATAGAGAACTACTCAGCTATAATGAAGGAAAACCTTGAGGCTTCTGTAGGTGAGGGAATACAGCTTGAGACCAAGTCCAGGAGTGAGAAGGTTTGGAATCACTTTGGTAAATAACAGGCTGACCCCTCCATCTAAAAACCGAGAGAATTGGTGGGATTCAAAATGCGCAGCACCCCATGGGAGCAAAAGGGGAGGAATAGTCTTAAAAAAGAAGGCAGAGGATATTGTTAATAGTGTATCAGGATTTACACAAACAGGGATGGGGGCCTAACTGGGTCACACCCAGTGACTGCCAAGCAGCCAGTGGGACCCAGATTCCAGCTTTGGGCCCTCACTGCATGCTTTGGCAGAATTCCAGTGCACAGAAAGGGAATTTGAACCTGCTCCCAGGTGGTAAGACCATGAACTGTGTCTCAGACCAACCAGGGCTGCACATGGGGACAGAAACCCAAATGAGCCATGCCCAATGACCACCAAGCAGGCAGCAGGACCCAGATTCCAACTTAGGGCCCTCACTGTGTGCTTGGGTGGAATCTCAGCCCATGGAAAGGGACTTTGAGCCTGCTCCCAGGTGCTAAAACCATGTGCAGAATCCCAGAACACCACAGGCCACACACAGGGATGGGGACACAACTGGGGCACACCCAGCGACCACCAAGCAGCCAGCAGGATCCAGATTCCAGCATCAGGTCCTGAATGTACACTCTGGTGGAATCCAAGCACACAGAAAAAACTTGGAATTTAGCTCCCAGGTGGAAAACCTTGGACTACAGCAGATTAACTGTGCCAGTGTGGTGAGTGTGCTCCTAAAACAGAGGTGTACAGTGGTTAAATAGGGCCAGTAGTAAAGCCCCCTACAACTAACTGTAAGACCTCGGTGAGTCTGAAAAGAGTGTGGGTGACCACCTCCTACACTCAGAAATCATCAGGCAGAGTGAAAATGACAAAATAAAAAAGCAAAATGCAGTCTCAAACATCTAGTCCACCAGAAGCAAGTGCAGGAGATATTGAAATAGAGGACCCCAAAAGTAAAACACCAGGAACCTCTGAAAAGATACCAAGACAAATAAAAAAAACAACTCCATGAGGCTATAGAGGAAATCAAATTAGAAGTACCCTCCCATGTAAAGACAGGAATAACAACCTTAGTAAAGAAGTTGCAAAGCACAGCTAAAGAATAAATTGAATTTCCTAGTAACTTAATCTAAAGCTCTAAAAAAACCTACACTGCTTTACCATGACTGATCATAATTGAATCTGGTTTGTTAGATTGCTGTTTTGTATTCATACATTTTATTCAAAGCTGTTATGATTGATAGTGTCATCTGAGATTATAGGCAACTTCACTTACGATGACAAGATTCACTAGAATATCCACTATGGTTTGATTATTACCTGCCTTTGAAGTTTTATACTGTCTACAATGTTTTATTTTTAGTAATATTGTTATGTAATGCTATATTCAATTATACTACTATATTCAATTATGCTTGGTGATATAGACAATTCTATTGAAGATAATAAGAAACAACATAGTAATCATTGTAGATCACCGCATATTGTGGTTTATAGAACTTTTTGTTTCATGTTCCTATAGGAATTTATTTTGTTTTGTCTTGCTGTGTTTTCTTTTTCTCTCTAATACAAAAAGAATACAAATACATGTAGAGACTCATGCATGTGTAGCAGTTTACACTCTAATGGTTTGAATATCTACTTTGTGTGCTTTAATTTTGAAACTTCAACAAATATTTGTAAGGGGACACTATGTAATTTATCAACTAGTGATTTTTATTGTTTATCTTTTTTTGAAATTCAGTATTATATCTACACTTTATATGCTTTTGTATTTCTCAAATTAAAAAAAACAATTAATAAAAGATGAAATATAGAAAAAAGTACAGAGTATAAGAAACTGATTGAAACTGTGCATGAACAATACAGACACCATGCAGAATTCATAAAACAAACTGAAAAAGACATCCAAGAAACAAGAAATTCTATTGAAAGCTTGTGAAACTGCTTAAATGAAGCTGAGGATAGGATTTGGGACCTTGAGGACAATATCACAGTTAGTGATCATGAAAGGATAGAATTTTTAAAAATAACAAAGCAGCATGAAGTGACAATCCAACAGCTTCAAGATGATGCCAAGAGCAACAATATAAGATTAACGGCATCAGTGAAGAGGCAGGAGTCAATAAAAATGACATAACCAAAATATTCACAGAAGTAATAGAAGAAAATTTCCCAAACATGGGGCAAGAATCTGATATGAAGATAAGTGATGCATATAGAATGCCAGACAGTCACAATCAACATAAATCCACACCCAGACACATAATAATTAAGACATCAGACATACAGCATAAAAACAGAATATTGAAAGCTGTCAGAGAAAAGACACAACCCATGTATCAAGGAAAGCCCATTAGATTCACAGCATCCTTTTCAGCACAAACCCTCTAGTCAAGAAGAGCTTGGAGTCAGGTATTTCAAGCCCTGAAAGAAAACAACCTTCAACTTAGACTGATGTACCCAGCAAAACTTTCATTCAAATTTAATGGAGAAACAAGGTACTTCCATGACAAAGAACAGCTGAAGGAATTCATGTGCACCAAACCAACCCTAGAAAGAGTACTGAAAGACATACTAGGCAGAGATAAAAATGACCACAATCCCCAAAACAACAACAGAAAGAAACCACCAGGTAGGATAAGCAATTAAATAAGGG